>JAUZNC010040502.1:0-17754 GCA_034780395.1 Vannuccia rotundouncinata | reverse complement strand
ATTTCTCAGCCCAAAGTTCAAATTCGCTTGGTCAAAGGTTCTTGAGGATGCTTTTGTTTCATCAAAGCAAGCTATCATCGAAGCTATTAAAGAAGGTGTGAAAATTTTTGACATGTCTAGAAGAACGTGCTTAAGGCCCGACTGGTCAACAAATGGAATTGGGTATTTTCTGACCCAGAAACAATGTGTCTGTTCCTCCCAGATGCCTGAATGCTGTCCAGATGGCTGGCATATCATTATTGCAGGGTCTCGCTTCCTGTCAGGAGCTGAATCCCGCTATGCACCAATTGAAGGAGAAGCCCTTGCCGTGGCATGGGGCCTAGAACAGAAAAAGATTTTTAGCCAAGGAAGTAACAATCTTCTAGTTGTAACAGACCACAAGCCATTAGTCAAGATTTTTGGTGACCGTACTCTATATGAAATTGCCAATTCAAGACTATTTCGGCTCAAACAACGCACCTTACCATGGCGTTTCTCAATAACTCACATGCCTGGAGAATCTAATCGAGCTGCTGATGCCATCTCCCGTCACCCTTCACCATCAACCTCTATTGATTCTATTGGTATTAATGATCAATTGGAGCATGCCCTCGCCACCATTATCCAAATAGAGGCATCAGAAATATCCTCACTACCATGGTCCCGAATTGCAGAAGAAACTGAGAAAGATAGTTGAAAATGGTTTCCCAGAAACTGACAAGAATCTGCCACATGCCGCACCATTCTGGCAGTTCAGGGAAGCACTTTATGTATCCGATGGTGTCGTTTTGTATGCAGATCGTGTTGTTATCCCACCTTCACTGAGACGCACTGTTCTCGAAAATCTTCATGCAGCCCATCAAGGTACATCTTCAATGGAACTTCGAGCACGTTCCATTGTTTTTTGGCCAGGCATAACAGCTGACATACACGCAATCAGGGCAGCATGCAATGACTGCAATAGAAATGCCCCATCACAGCCTTCTTTGCCTGCAACACCTGTCTCACCTCCCTCAACCCCGTTTGAATCAGTATATGCAGATTTCTTTGATTTTGCTGGTATCCATTACCTTGTTGCTGGAGACCGACTATCTGGTTGGACAGAGGTTTATACTAGTCCGTCTGGATCACAACATGCTGGTGCAGCTGGCCTAATTAGGTGTCTACGTTCGATGTTTGCTACGTTGGGAGTTCCCGTGGAACTTTCAAGTGATGGTGGACCTGAGTTCACAGCAAGTCTCACTCGTGACTTCCTCAAGCGTTGGGGCATCAACCATCGTATTTCTTCTGCCTATCATCCACGTTCTAATGGAAGAGCAGAAGTTGCAGTAAAATCCACTAAACGCCTTCTACGTTCTAACATTAGCCCAATGGGCTCTCTAAATAATGACCCCTTTCTACGTGCTCTTTTACAACAACGAAACACCCCTGACCCAGACTGCGATATCTCTCCCGCACAAATAATTTTTGGCAAGCCACTAAGAGACTCTCTATCTTTTGTCAACAGACTAGAAAAGTTTTCGAACCCACACATCAGAGAAACTTGGCGAGAGGCTTGGGCAATGAAAGAGTCATCACTGCGCACACGTTATGCTCGGTCTGAAGAAGCGTTAAATACTCATACATCTTATCAAGCACCACTCCACATTGGTGATAAATGTTTCATACAGAATGGTAATGGAAACCACCCAAAGAGATGGGACAGAACTGGTACAGTGTCTGAAGTGCTAGACCATGACAAATACTGCATTAAAATAGATGGCTCAGGTCGTGTAACTACAAGAAACAGACAGTTCCTTCGCCAATTTACTCCAGTCTCCACCAACATTACCATGCCATCACCTCCACCATTGATTCTCACTAAGCCAAACGACACAAGCCACCAAACAGCACCTTTGGCACTACACAGAAATCAGCCAATGACCTCTACAATCCCAGTGCCGACATCACATCAAATTCTGACACGACCTGCACCATTAGAAAATACACAATGTAGCAGTCAAACCAAATCCCCAGCTTCACCAACATTGGTTAGAGACTCTACAACAATACATCTCTCAACCCCAGCAAGTCCAGAAACACCAACGGCTGACATACGACCTCAACGCATAACTCGGAAACCTACATGGCAACAGACTGGTGAATGGATGATGAAGTGATAAGCACGCGTTGTTTACCACGTGCTGGGGGGATGATGGGTTTTTGCCTTAATTACATTAACTAACTCACATTTGCTTACATTAGTTTACCTATTATCACATTCTATCTTTCATCTCTTTTTCTTTCTATCATCTTCTATTCTAGCTATCATCTCTATTCTATTTATATTATCTTATATTCTACCTATTATATGCATACTGTAAACTATCACATTATATTAGTAACTATACTGATCACATTATATTCTTTACCTATATGGCTACACCATTTAGCTATTATGGTTAACGTGTTTCTTATATGTTTATTTTGATTTATATATAATATTCTTTTCATGTCCACCTTTAATTAACTCACTTTTATTCATACTTTTCCTTAAACTAATGTACTTCTTATATTACTTCCTTTCAGGATAGAACACCGTTTTCATTTTTAGTTTAATAAATTGCTATAACTAAAGAGGAGTTCTTCTTCAGTTATGAGTAGAAGTAATTACACTATGCCTAAATGTATCCCTTTGATTGAGCTTTCTATTATATGGCTCAATTGTTGTGGTATACAGTCTATTCCAGGGGGTTGTTAAGTGTAATGAATAGGTAGAGGGACCATTTTTGTATTGGATCAGCGATAATTTCGAAAATATATTTTTTATTTTGTAAATTTTCACAAGAACCTTGGAAACATGATATGACCGTTGTCTTACCTTGAAGAGCAAACGAATGTTTTTTTCAGTGGCCTCTAGAGGTTGTCAGTATATGTGCGAATAATTTGTTCATCTTTTGTCCAAGATATGACTACAAGAAATAGAATTTTAGCTATGATTTTTACAAATTTGTACTTCAAGAATATACGTGCCATTTGGTCTTTAATTCATGTTTTCCATTAATCGAGGTTGCTTATATTTATTAACTCGGTTATAAAAACCTTGAGTAATTAAAAAAAGTTAAGTTTTAATTATATATAGCTGCCATAATCGTAAATATAGAAAGGTGTAAATAAATATGTTTGTAGTTATAGTGTTATAATGTCTGTTTGTATGAAATAAACATACAAATAATTATTGTTTAAGTTAATTAATAAATTGTCCATTATCGCGGTTGAAATAAACAGTGTTCGAGGAATTTTTCTATATTTCAGCAAACGTCAGTAATTGCATTCTTAACACGCATATATTAAAAAAGCATGTATTTTAAAGGTTATTCTTTGTGAATTATATGTTAACACAATAACTACAATTAAAATTGTGGGTTTGTCTTGACGATAAAATGCAGTACTATGTTGTTATAGTATACACTATAAATTACTGTTTAAAGATTAGAAAATTATTATTGTTGTTAGATGCATCACATTACCAAGTAATCGTATTATTTTTATTGTGATTTAAAAAATTTATTTAAATTCAATCCTAAATATATCAAATGTTTCAATTATTTTGATTAGTCACTGTTAGCCTATGGCATTGATTGTCACAGATCAGATTTTGTCCATTTCTTATGGGTTTATCATGGACAATATCTAATTCATAACAGTAGCAGAAAAAATCATGATTATTAACACTAAGTTACTGGTTAAACCCAATTTAATCTTTAGACCAAGATAATAAATTTTTTTGAAAACCTTTATCCACCTGCCTGCCTGCATTAGTCCTGCTTAAAAATTACATATTAAAAATTTCATTATTAACAAAATTCCTAAATTTAACAAAATAATTATTTTGAATTATTTGTTTTAAATATTTTGAAAATTGTTAAAATTCACTAATTATAGACATTATATTAAAACTACAACTAAATTTCCAATCTAAAACTAATACTCAGCCATCAAAAAATTGTAAAAAAGTTAAAATTAATCAATCAAATTAAAATAATATACATATAATTTCAAAGTAACTACTCAAATTAAAGTTTTTTGCCTAAAATGCTGGCTAAGAATTTCAGATTTTGTAAAAATAAAAAAGTAGATAAAAAAAATTATATAAAAAAATATAATATCTATGCTATGTTTATAACATGCTTATTTATATTATACTGAAAATATAATAACAATTATAAGTAACTATACAAATTCAGATTTTTTTATATTGAAAATATTATTATTATATTAATATACATAAATAAAAAAATATAGGAAAATAAACTATGTTTTAATACTTAAAATAAAATTATTAATTACATTTAAGGCATAAAAATAATATTTATATTTAACTATGTAAAGTAAAGATAATAATAAAATGAATAAAAAATATTAATTCAAACTAAAGTGTAAACATAGTCATTCATCCATTTGTGCTATTGTTACTCAGTAATAAATCAAAATGTTCCTCTTTTATGACTAAAAATGGAAAGATTTTCTTGTTTATAACCACCACATTTATACATCTCTACACATTTTAAAATAAACATACTATTTTTTTGAATAATTGTGACAGTTTTCTAATAACATCTTTCTCTCAGCCTTATCCCATTGATTGAATAAATATTTGATATAGCAAAAAATATAATTAATGTATATATACATTTTTTTCTCTGACATTGTCTTAAATGATTATGTTAGCGACAGAACTAGAATACAGATGATTCTAGAACTGTCCAGATGGATTATAATAACTAAAATTTTATAAACAACCATTCTAGAACCATCTGTATATACCTTCCAACAGAAGTAGAATTCTATATTGTACAGAAATTGAACATTTTAATAATTAACTTTGTGTTTGAATAATGTGTTGTTTACTGTTTTTAAATAATTTAAACAAGTTTACTATGGTAATATTTCAAAAGAATGTAAAAAATATATATGTCTAAACAGGTAAAATTATCATTTTCAGAGAATTTTAAATTTTACATATATATTCAAAATTAAGAATATTAAATATAATGTATACCTAGATGAAACTCTACAAAATATGAATAATATAATTAAATATTTTTTAATTCAAAACACACAATATTAATTAAAAACAATTAAAATTGGTGTTCCATTAATATAAATGAAATTTAATCAAATAAAAACTGAACAAATGTTTAAATGAAGCATAAGACCAATTATTAACTGATGATTAACTTAATTAAAGAAACTGTAAATTCTTGCAGACAGATATAGAATATAATGTACTTTTTTAATTGAATAGATTAATCCTTGTAAATGTAATAATCTGGAATCTTAAAATGTGTCTGTATAATTAACATATTCTGAACCAGAGATGTTTTGAATATTTTTTACTTATATAAGCAACCTAATGAAAATTAATAAAAATTCCTTAAGTGTCTTAAGATTATATTATTTTTAATTTATATTATTTTACAATCTTTTTATTGCTTGAGGTATAATTTGCTCTGTGTTATCGCAATTTTTGTAACATAAGAAGCAGACATCATTAGAATTATGCAGGTCCTCAACAAATTTATGGAACTCAGGGTTGCTCTGTTCAATTGATTAAGCAGGGCAAACTATTGGAAGCCACCACCAGAAAGCCAGCATTTTTTTATTGGATTAAGAGCAAACTTCACACTAGTGGCCCTTTTGTTGAAATGATTCAGATGCGCCTCGGGAAAGGGACGTTTATGAACCTGAAAGTGTTACTGTTGGAACTATAAGTTAATCGAGAGAAAGTTTCTACTGGAAATCCATCAAAGCATTGATCAACAATTTTTTTTTGATTTGTATTTATAAAAAATATTGTAGAAAACTATTGCCAGAAGTCAATTGTCAGTAATATGACAATATTATGATGTATAGTTTTAATTTTACTACTTGTTTTTGTTAGATTTTTGACAAATTTTGAGTAAATATTTTATTTATCCCAGTGGTTTTGAACCTAAAAATCCTAGTAGGATACCTAGTAGGTCACCTTCCAAGTCTTGGTCAGACCTTTTAGGTAACCTACCAGGTTTCTATAGGAATCTTAGGTACCTACCAGGTTTCTATATAAGAATCTTAGGTACCTACCAGGTTTTGTTTAGGAATCTTAGGTGACCTAACACATATTTTTAGGAATCTTAGGTAACCTACAACATTCTTTTAGAAATCTTAGGTAGTAAATTGTAATACAAATTAAATTAACTAAGAAAATTAATACAAACTAAAATTGTAATACAAATTTATCTGCCTGAAATATTATTGCTATGTACAAAATTTCGACATGTTATGCATAAGATTTACAAATGACAAAAAAATATTAAGAAATAGTAAGTCTTTATTTAATTACATAGAAAACTGTTACATAGATATCACAAAAGTTGTTTATCACAAAATAAATCATGAAAGAAGTACCAAAAAGGATAAAATCACTGAGTTTTTATGTAGTTTAATAAGGTCTCAATAATATTTTATAACAGAATTATTACAAATTAGTCACTGTCACAAACACTATCAGAAATAATCATCTTTGGTGTGTTAATGGCCATTTAGCTTCATCTTCTCAGCTCTTGTTTCTTGGGGTGCCCTTTCTCCATTGCAATTCTGAGCATTGTTTAGAAACCTTAATCTGATCATAATGTCAATGTCTTTGTGTGTGATGTTATTTATGGAAGAGATGAACCACAGATGCAAAAAAAATAAACAAAATATTTGGGATTATTATTAGAAATTTAAAATAATGTTGGATATATATTTTATATCTATATATACTCATTTAGTGAATGGAATTATGGTATAAATACAGTCAAAATAATTAATCTATATATATTGTATTTTTTCAATGCATCAGCAAAATACCTATCTATTAATGAGCATAAAAGAGTATAAAAAATGGGCATACTGTTTAAATGCTTCCCTTATGAATTAACAACAGCTTTTATAATATTAATTTGCAAACAGCACTTTGTTCTGCCTGTTGATCTGCTCCTATATGAAGCACTTTTACATGCAATCGATAATCCCTAAATATAAAACAGATTTTCAAATATATAATCCCCAAACATATAAATTATATTAAATCAACCAAACAAATGTTATAATCACATAAAGTATATTATCTCCACAATTTGATGGATCTATTCACAATCTTGTTTGTGCACAAGTTTTGGTTTCCTTCTGTCGGCCTTCCCAGCAGTACATCCATTAACAGTTCACTTAAACAAAAGATTATAATTTACATACAGTAATATACACAAAATAATAATATCATAGCATGATGTAATATAAAAATAATATAAGAACATGATATGATAACATGATATAGAAGATAAATCCATCACTCCAAATACTATAGTAAATAATCCCTCCATACTACTAAATTATTAACAAGTGATACCATGTTAAAATTTAAATAATTTTTTTTAATTACATATTTCATTGTGTAATTTTTATTTATGATGATTCTAGAACCATCTGCTATTCTAGTTCCGTTGCTAACAATTACATAGTATAATAATTTTTTTTCTGTATTCAAAATTTATTTTTTAGGACCAATTTTAGTCATCTTTTATAGGCCTTTCACCTTTTTTTTCCTTTATATGCTGCACAATCTGGTGATTGTTAAGTATCTGGCAGTAATTAAATGGAAAATGTGAAGAAAAACAAATCATCATATAACAAAATAAGGTATATATCAAAATATTATATTAACATATCAAAATGTCAAAATAAATTAGTTAGAATAATAAAGGATTATCCAATTAAAAATATACCTAGACATAAAATTGTATTTAATATAAAAACATCTACTCTAGATAAAAATTAAATCATAACATATTTGAATAATTATAAAACATTAATTTTCTATACATTGCTATTAATTTAGGAAAAATATTAATCTTGCAAAAACATATTTGTTTTGTTTTTCTGCATGTTTGCCATAATTCCAAAATAATTTAATTTACTGCCATATTCTTTATAATTAACTTTATATATATACTAGCCATATACTTTATATATATTATACTGCCATAACTCTAACATTACTCAAAATTCATGCATCCATTGTTTTGAGGAACTTTTATTGTGAGGCTCTATGATGCCTGATTATTCTTCATTTTTTTGTATAGTTATATGTAATTATCTATGGTTCTATAGATTATATATCTATTTCTATTTTTTTGCTGTTTGCCATTTCTAGTTTGCAGTCATGGCTGGTGTATGGTTAAATTTATAGGAAAGAATTGCTGTAGTTAAACATCATTACCAATGTGGAAGTAGTGCAAGTTAAACAGAAATTCACATTTCCACCTTTTTTAATTGCCCACAGTCATCCATTATCCAAATAGTCAACAGATTTGAAGCAACTGGGTCTGTAACTTTCAAATGGCTATTGCTAATGTAATTGATCCATATACTCTGACCTTTTCCAAACAAATTGTTTCTCAACTAAGAGGTGCTCATGGAGTTGTTCAATACCATACTCTATCTCACAACACAATTTCTTAAACAGATTTTATTCTAATACATTGATGTATTTTCCTAAACATATAAATCGTGCCTTACTTTTCGACATCCCTGTGTTGTTGCTTTTCTGCCTAACTAACATAACTCATCAAAATGGATTATTTGTCACAAACTAAGAAAAACCATTTTTAAAATAATTAGGAATGATGGTTTGCTATGATTTGGTAAACTATGTAGTATTGTGTGTAGCTAGGGACTATATTTAAAAAAAATGTTTTACTTTAAATTAATTTTTATATGCTCATAGAATATATGTCAATTTCAATTTTGAGAGGCAAATTTCTAAATATTTTTGGTGTTTAAATGCCCTAAGAAGGCATGACAGGAGTATAGGTGCATCTGAACCATGTATATGGCACTATTAGAATATAATAACAAAATCCTGATAATTATTATATTAGAAAAATATAGTATTATTCATAATTAGTGATTTAAAACATGTAATTGTAGTCTGGTAAATTTTTATAAAATATGCACTTTTTATAAATGGAAGCTCTTCATCTAAAAATATGCTCTGCAGTAATTGTGTGTATCACATTAAATTAAAAAATTGGAATGTGTTAATGAATTTTTTGAATTAAATAAACTCAACTAATCCAGTAGTGCAACATTCAATGATTTGTTTGGATGGTAACTCGAAAGGACAATTTATTCATTGGTGGGGCCAACTGTCACACTAAATATTTGTTTTATTTAGATGGTTCCATACAAATAATATACACTTTCATTGAGACAATAAAGATAGGTGTCACTTACAAAATATTTATATTGAATTTTTTTATATCATAAATATAATACAGTAATAAGGGAAAAAACAGCATAAAAGAGAGTTTAGGTTGAAACACACTATCAATATAACTTCTCTTTATGATTTACATAATTATAATTACTTTGTACAAATTTCATATGATAGAATTTGAAATAGCATTTAGCAACTATAATCTATGCTATACATTTTGGTTTAAGTTCTTTCAATGGAATAGATTTAAAATTAATATTTACAACTTTAATGTAAACACTACATAATGTTGAATATTTATTCAATAAAGAGGATTTTATTTAAATACCTATTACCTCCTCTCAATTTTATTCCATAATGAAACTTCATATTGCTCACAACATAATCAAGAGATATTTACAGAATTAATATCTTATTATTAATGATAAGTTATTGTGAACAAAAATATGTCATCTATGTCTCAGGGTGTCCACCCCTCCTCCAAAACAGTGGACACCCTGATGTCTACTCCAGCTAAACTAGCCATGCTTAATCTGGAAAATTGCACAAACTGGATATTAAATAAAGAACCAATATTTTAACTATCTTTTCCATGTTAAATAGTAACAATAAACTGTACATTGGACACACTTGAAGTTACTATTATGTGCATTATTATAAACATATTTAGATATGTCTAACATTCTCTTTTGACATACTAATCATATCATGAGTTGCACAGTTTTCTTCCTTTGTTAACAAGTTATGGGGCCATAGTATAGTGTATCATAATATACATATTTCTAAAATTTATCCATATGATCCTACACAATTTAATAAACTTTACATGGACTATGTATGGTTTTTCTAATTTTGTATAAACCAGACGATTTTATGGATGTCTTGTTTAGCCAGAGTAGATTGTATATAGTTAATTTATTATTACAGGTATTCCAATTTGATACTATAATATGATATACTATAATAGCATGTGTCATAATATTCTAAAATTTATAATCCACCTAATAAAGTATATTTGTAAACACAATGAAAAAGACTTTTTGAGATTGAAACATATATTTCATTTATAAAAAGTAAAAGCATTCTATAATTACTAAATTTAAAAAATAAATTCAGAAAAAATAATCATAAACTTGAAACATATACTGCATATTTATATAAAAGAGTATTCAAGTATAACTTAATATTATGATGTCCTCCTCCCCACCAAACTGTATGGGCACCATGGGTGGGTGGATATTATTGTGGCCAGCAATATTGTTTTTACTTTATATCAATTCCTGGTTAAGATTTTAATATTAGAAGCTGTCTTACATTAAATAATTAATTCATATGATCATGGAAACATATTATATTTTTAGTCATATAAAGGTAAATTACTCCTATTTGTAAATTAAACCTTGAGTCAATTAGTTTTTTTAATATTGATGCTTGATGCATTTCATCAAGTTGAAATATGCATTTGTAAGTAGGTTTGTATAAGCCAGGGGTTATATATTGAACACTATTAAGTTTAAATTATTACCAACCCCTTTTTTGAACTTATTTGGATTTATATCAAATGTCAACTATTACTTTAACAGTAATGTGAATAATTGATTGCACACAATTGTGTTATAACTTTCTAGATTGGCAGAATATTTAACCTTGTATATATATAACTTAATATAAATATATAAATTGTAGATCATTTATACAAATATTTATTTTCTAATTGATCAATATATATACACCTGAGATTTTCTCTACTGATATATTGATTTATTTAATTATTTAATTGATTTCATTAATTACAATTTATTGATTGTTGAGCAAAAAAATAGTAATAAATCGTAATTAATCGTAAAAAATATTATGAGTTAACCCTATCCATACTGGGTGTGGGATTCGGCTGTATACTGACTGTTAATATTTTTCCATCATTAAAAAATTGAACAAATAATTATTCTTAAGAGAAAATTTGATTTAATTCATATTTTTATTGAATAATTGAAGAATTCTATGTTGAGAGATTTATGTTTACTTTAATTCATTTATAACCATATCAAAAGTATTCAGGTTGTTTCCATAACCCTCACATTACATTCAACTCTTGCATCATATTGTATTACCCAATATGCGATCAAAGAATCTATTTTCACTGACTCGTTGGTATCTGCAGTGGTATTTATATTTTTAAATTCACTTATACAATGGTGTGATTCCAATTAACTATTTACCTGACGAAAAGGTCTATGATCTATGGCTATATAGGATACCTGAAAATGGGGTAGTTTTTGAAAGTCAGAAATTCTAGAAATATTAAAGCAATAATCACGAAACTTGTAATATATAAATTCCCATATACACCAATATTGTGTTAAAAATTACTTTAATCCGTCCAAGCATTACAAAGTTACAGCCCTTCCAATTGTTGTGTTTTGGAAGAACTCTTCTAATTATTCTTTTCTTTTCTCATCCCCAATATGTACTCGAAAGCATTGATAGATGTTGGTAACATTTTTTATCATATGTGTGTAGTACTTAAAATAAATGAGGAACAAAATATAAAATTAGACCTCAAATTACATCATATTTCTGTGTTAATAAAAAAATAAGTTAAATTTGTATATTAAGTTATAAAATAAATGTCAACTTTTTATGTGTATTTTTGACTTTGACAAAAATAATCTATTCCTATACAAACTACCAATCCTTATATATTTATTAAATTACAATTAATTAATTAAAAATGATAATTTTCAATTTAATGATTAAATAATCGTTGTTGTCATGTTCCAGGTGGCGAGGTATTGGTGAATGGCCTCGCAAGCCTTCAGATGGGCAAGTGTTTTTCGGTTTGTATAGGGAGTGGTAACCGTGTTCACAAAACCTCCAAGATTGTTCACTCCCATCCCCCTGCCTCTTCATCCCCGGGTCTAGTCAAGTTCACCTCCGCTGGTAGTGGCGACTCGACGGCAGTCTACAAACCCGGCAAGCACCAGCAGCCACCCAGTTCAGAGCAAGGTGGTTATAACTATTACCGTTTCTTTATAAGTAGTACGCAATAACATCTAATAAATAAATATTGTCAATGGTTCGAAACTACTGTAATCTATTGTATGAAGTTGATCTAAATCATTTTTGCGTTTCTATATTTAGATTTAGTTTATTCCGGCTAATCGGAACAGGTAAATGTCCATATTTTTGTTCCAATTAGACAAAAATCGATTTTTAATGGTTCCTATAAATAAGATTATGCATGTTAAATCTTGGAAACAATGATATGTGGTTGCCTTTTATAACTCAGGTTCACTATAATAGATAAATTGATACCGCAAAATTAAATGGACTAAATATTTGTTTATATTTCAATATGATTGATGGACTGGATTAACATAAGATTAAAATATTTTCCTTATTTCTTAGACTGTAAATAGGTTAGACATATTTAACTCTAAATATTTGCAATTATACTTAATACATAAATTATGAGGCAAGGCTTTGATGGTCTCATTGATTATAAAATTGCACTCCCATACGATGGTGTCAATCTCAAATATAGAATGTGGACAATGAATTGAATCTGGTACTCACAATGATCGACTCCCACAATAGCATCAGTCCCCATTATACATACTATATGAATGGGACTGTTATTTGAATAAGTGATGCAAACACTATGACACAATTTTCTATCCGGTCAGTTCACCCTATTAATGTCAAGGTTTAGGTAGGCTTAGAGTACTGAAAATATCCTCTACTTTATTTATAATACCCAAATGTAGGTAGGAATATATTTTTATAAAGATGAGCTGTTCCAATTAGCAAATGTAAAATACCGTTCTACAAATTCTGTTCACGATTCACATTAGCCATTGTTCCATTGTTCCAATTAGACATTTTTTCGAATATTGTAGCAATAGGAGAAAAATTAGGGATTCGATTTGTATTCTGATTAGACAGTAGTTCCGATTGGCCGGATTAGACCGTATTTTAAAATTGTATTATTCCATTGTTGGTATGCTGTGAATTATCAAAATATAATAAATAAAAGTCAACTCCTACAATCTTGTATGTTCTGATTTTGTTAATAATGATAACCAGATACCGTTGTGTGAACGTTTGTTACGACTAGTTAATAACTATAAAACACTTATTTATTATCATTTTCACCCAGATCGAGTGGCACAAATCTCAGAGGAGTGCATCCACTTGCTTCCCAGTGGCGCTCCTCACGACACCGACAGCTCGGCATTCGTCCCCATCCCTCCCAACACTAACGGCGCCAACAGAATGCCCTTTAACCCCAAACCTTCGAGCCAGACTTCCGGTCACAAAGGCATTGGTGGCGGGACCTCTTCACGTTCCAGTCGTTCTTCCGTCCAACAACAGTCCCAGCAGGAGTCGCCAGCTTTCCTTGACATCTCCTCCACCTCATCTAAACGACCCAAGATCTCGCGAGGGAGTGGATTCGAGGAGGCTATCCGCGCTATTTTCCGTCGCTATCAGGACACAGTGGACCCCAGCGACCCAGGCACAGTCGACGTGATTAATATCGACGGGGTCGTCCAGTTCCTCAACGATGTGCAGCTGGATCCTGAAGATTTTCGCGTGCTTCTCTTCGCGTGGCGATGCGGTGCGAAGAAGATGTGTCGATTCACATGGATTGAATTTCTCACTGGTTTCCACGCGCTTAAAGCGGACTCCCTCGCTGGATTGGTAGATCGGCTGACGACGGTCTCTAAAGAGGTGATCATGTGTAGGGAGGAGTTCTCCCAGATCTACAAGTGGGCTTTCAATTACGCCTTGGAGCCGGACAAGCGGAGTTTGTTGAAGCCCCACGCTGTGGCCATGTGGCGTGTCCTGTTCTCGACGAGCTGTCCCCCCGTGGTCACTCACTGGATCGACTTTCTGATGAATCAGAGTTCGTGTTTGGCCATCCCCCGGGACACATGGTGCATGTTCATTAAGTTTGTCGACAATGTCGGCCTTGATTTCAGTCAGTATACCGAATCTGACGCCTGGCCCACTCTCATGGACGAGTTTGTTGAACATGAATTAGAAACGGATAATAGATGTTGATCTCTTACCTCTCTCTTTGTTTTATCTTGATTTATCTCCTCTCTTTGTCCTGTTATGAGATCTTAATTTCTGATTCACAACTAACAAACTAGCGTCCAGTGGTTCCCTTGAAAAGTTTTTTTGTATTTGTAGGCTTATTTAATGTATAACATTGTGTAGAGAATATCTTTATCTCTGCCCTTCTCTTTGAATTTATCAATTCATATACAGCAAGCATTTAAATTAATGCTTTTCGTTACTACAAAGTACATTTTATAACTACGATATATCATTGCACAAAATATTATTTTTATTGTCAGACCTCTCTTTTTGTTATTTGTTTTGAATAAATACATGTACAAGAGAAGTCAGATTAATCGTGTGATTATATAATTATCTATAATATAAAGAAATCTAAAATGGAAGTAAGTACACTTGATTGAAAAGCTGGTATATGTTCAATATTCTATTCATTTTTAAAACTTTTTTATTTGATGTTAAAGACCAGTTTACTTAATGAAGATAATTTTCTACGATACAACTTAACATTTAATTGTCGCTAAATCGTTATTTTCAAGCTATTCACGCCAATGAATTTTTTTTCAAAAATATATTTAATATATTTATACTTTAATTGTCAGATTCTCGTTTTTAAAACGTAGTTCTGATAATTTTCACGACCTAAAAGGGATAAATAAGTATTCGAAAATATTTCTCTATTTTTTCTACCGATAATTTGACCCCGAAAGAATTAATCAAGAAGAATTGAAGTTTAAATAATATTATATGGCCAATTTATTTGTTGTTGAAAAGTTGGAGGTAAAACGACAAAGTCAATTCATGCAACATTTAAAATAGGGATTGAATGAATATTTTATACTTGTAAATGTGGAAAAAGTTTAATCAAATTATAATCACTCTTAAAAAATATAATAATACCAAGTTTATACATGGATAAAAAAATTGTCATTTTCAAAAATCAATTAAGCTTTTTGAAAAAAAAACATGCATAACAAAACGGTAATATTAGAAACTCATACTTAAACTCATATATATTATTGATAATATAGTTCGAATCAATTTTAACAACAATAAACTCAGTTGTATCATATTGATAAAATTCAATGAATACACGTCTGATAACTAATTTTTAGATAATAATAAAAAAAAATTCAGAAAGGCGCTTCTAAATTTTTTCTTTTTTTAAGGCACCACATTAAATTTTATTTGTAAAATATCTTGCACATAAATATATGTTTTAATAAACATTTATAGCAATTGACCGCTAATTCAAAAATAATTTGATACCTTAGGAAAATCTTTGGGACATTAAAAGATGTAAGTAATGCTTCATTTATAATTGACACATATCATTAACTAAAATAAAATTTATTATTCTATATAAATAAGTACTATTCATGTTTACCATGTTATGTTATAATTAGTATATGTTTCTAAGTAAATAATTAATTTATATATTATTATATTCATTAACAAACTATTAAAGTACAAAATAGTTATGAGTTCAGTTTGATTATTTAAAAAAATATACAAATTTTCACAATTTATTATTTTTATTCAATATACACATAACTTTGAATGCCTCATTTTAATATCACATTTTATTTAACTTTTTTTGGTTGAAGCTCTAGCTTTAGCTTCTACAAACCACAACAGCTGCCAATATCATCTCTCTCTTACTACACAATGGCTGCCAATGTCTGCAACTAATAACATAAAAAATTATTTTAAGTTGCATTGAATTATATTTATTTTGTTACTATATACCTGTTATTTTCCAAAACTGAACTTATAATTTGAAAACTTCTATTAGTTTAGGTTTATTAATTTTAGATTAAATGGTCATTATCATGTCACCTAACTATGTCTAATGTTGTTGAATTTTTGGTAATTACACAGCTACAATATTTGCCTACAAAAATTAAAAATTTGGTCATTAAGATTTCGAGCCAGTATGATACCAATATACCATTTTAAGGCTATTGCATTGTCTTTTTAATTTATACTGTAAAGTAAAAAAAACACCATAATAATAAACTAAAATACAGGATAATTATAAACCTAATTATTTACTACTCAATCATCATTTATATGCAGGTATTTTTTTTCATTGTTAAATTTAGTACATGATCTAAAACAGGCTGACCCATACTATTTGCTGACACAAACTATTTACAAGCATAGGAAAGGTTTATAATGACACAAAATAATTAAATATAATTGTTTCTTAATTAAAGGACAACAGGGTTGTCTATATGTTTGCTTTCAGAAATTATGGTAATGACACTTAAAAACAAAGAAATAGATAAATACCTACTCCAGATGATATGATCACTATTACAACTATAATTATGACATATTAAATAAACTTATGGGAGGATCCATCATTTGGATCAATTTTTAATATTATAATATTTCCAGGGCTGGGAAGAAATGTTGAAAATATTTTTATTGCCTTTTTTATATTGACTCAATAAATGCATATATTCTGCTCTTATCTTTAAAGTCATTCAAACTAAATTAGATCTCTCAGCTAGCATGGGACACTTATATAAGACATCAGGGCTCAAATCAATACACTTGTATTATGTCATTACTAATTTTATTTATAACAGGCATGAGATTCTTGTGGGTTTTCTAAGTTTTTGAGGCTGAAAGACCATTCTCACAATTCTCCTAAATAAATAATAAAATTGTCCTCATTTCATTAAATGTAAAGTAGTTTTAATTAGTAAAATCTCATTCAAAACCTATGGAATTTTGGATTTTATTAGAAAAATTAAAATTGCACCCTAAATACAGTTTTTGTTTCTTCTAATAATGATTTTAAATGCCTTCAAATGCATTCTACCACACAAATGGCAAAAAAATCAGTGTGGCACCAATTTGAAGTCTAAATTTTAAAGTTTAATTAATTGAACCTCCATTATAAATAATGTAGTCATTGAAATAAATCTGATAAGAAAAAACATTTCAGCAAACAAAACTTATCAGAAATTTAATTTGTACTATTTTGGTTCATATTTATTTTTTCTTGTTATATCCAGATATAACTGATAAATTTAATATTTTATATACACTATAGGAACTTTTTTTATAACAGAACCCAACAAGAAAAGGGCCCACTGGACCCAGCAGCAACTAGAACCTGTTGATAGGAGTGTCCTTTCTGTTACTAGTGTTACCTGTGTTGGTGACCAGTTAGGAATTTTAAACTAGTCTACACTTTACAATAGCTTTATTCAGCAAAAATGTTTTTATCTATATAAATGCCATAATTTAACCTTTTCCCGATGGGGTGTATCAACGTTTGATACAGTAGAAATTTTGACTCACACAGCGCGTCACAGCTCATGATTCTATTTTTAAATTATATTAGAATCTGGTTGGCTTATATTTTATGCACCTTTCCTATACAAGAAATTGTCGCG
>JAUZNC010040491.1:0-17755 GCA_034780395.1 Vannuccia rotundouncinata | reverse complement strand
CTCCCATATTGTTGAGATAGTCTTAGAAGTTACAAACAAAGATTTATGATGTTTCTTACTTGAGTCTCGCTATATAATCTATTTCAACTATTCTACTAACGTGGCATTTGAGTAAACTATCGCAAATGAACTTTTCATTATTAGTATGCGGGAATGTCAACCTAATTCGCTGCCTAAATGGTCAATATTATACTATTAACCTCTCATAATACTGTAGAAACACAATTGACGAAACTCTAAGTTAAAACGTGTACCTGCGCAACTTGCATTCTGCAAGCATTTACATATTTTATATAGAAACGAAACTTTTTACATTTTTTTGTAGTTACAATACTTTTTTATAAATGCATGTCAGAATTATTTTTTGTCAAATTATTTCTAGATCATACAATGTTTAATGAACATCCATATTATTAAATTAAAAGAAGTATGATTTGATTTATGTCAGTTATATAGTAATTAAAATTGTGTTTATTAATTGTGTATTTTTCATTTTCAATTAAAAACTATATAATTAATTTCAGTTAAATAATTTTTTTATACTTTCTTTTTCAAGTCCATGTAAATATGGATTTATAATTCCATTATGTTTAAAATATATTTAAATAAAACGATCGTATTATGTCTTTCCATTATTTTAATGTATATAGGGTGTCCGGAAAAATGCGTTTTTTAAATACAAACGTTAGTTTTTCTTTTAATATACAAACATCAATTTAATAATAATGTATACAATGAACACTGTAACTACATGAAATAGTACAGAATAACAGTTCGTAAGTACTTTGCATGATAATGGATAATGCTCGCCCTCATAAAGCTCACACCACCAACATTTTCTTCAGAAGAACGTCGGCACAAGAGTTCCCCATGGGGTAAGAAAGGGTTATGTTGAATGAAATTTATCCAAATTTGTTTCAAATTCGAAATTTGAATATGATTGGATAAAGGCACTGCCTGTCTGTCATACACCCATTCTCCACACATTACAATAGACTTTTCAAAACACTTTAGCCGCAAAAAGTTTGTCATAGTCGATCCCACCGTAATTGAATAAACATTTTTATATTAGTTACTATTACAATCGAAATACCTTAATTAATTATTACAAAGTACTGATATGAAATAGTGCATATGTTATTCAATAGGTACATTTGATGTCGCGAGCATTACAAATTTTCTTACCATAAATACATTTTAAGTAATAAATACAAATGCAGTTCACTATTCTATATTTGGCCAGAGAAAAATAAATCAAATATATTATTTGTTATATTTATATAATTATATGTATTCCTTTACTAATTTCCCTTTTACGATCTATATATTCTCTGTTACAAATTTGAAAAATTTCAAAATTGTAGGTACCTATACTATTATTACAATTATTGAATATAAAAGTTTATAAAATATATTTTATTATATAAAATAAATATCAGACAATGAAAAATTGAAATGTAAAGCAAAGAATAAATATCTACCAATGAGTTTAAAATAATAAAAGTTATATTCAAGATACAACAAAATTTATATATAATTACAAAAATATAACAATCATATAAAATGAGCAGTATATGAGGTTATTGGTGAAAAATTCATTCAAATATAACTGGGAGTTTCTGGAAATGCAGAACATGCTTATTGTTGCGTATTGGTTTACGGCCAAACCCATAGCAACACCAGCAATTTCTTTGTGGTCTGGGTCTTTTTCATTATCAGGTATCAGTTCAGGGAGGTGTATGTCTATACAGTTGTTGGGATGACAGGGTTGAGATTTAGGGTTGCTTTTATGAACGTGACTTCAAAAGTAATTTTCTCGTCCTTCATCTTGCTGAAATAAATAAATGTATATAATATTATAAGTTAGTATAATACTAATAAAACAAGTTGCGTTTCAGAAATAAGAAATCTATATCTTATATTGTGAATGTTGATTTTACTTTACAATGATAGAAATCCTACAAATAAATAGCTCAGAATTATATCATTAAGTATACCAATATACTACTCCATGAATTACATTTGATAAATACAAAAAGATAATCATGCAACTATTATGCGTTGGGTCACCCGTAAAAAAGGGTTAAAAAGGTCTGAGTACAACTTTCGAAAATCAAACATTATTTTGAATAATTTGTCAATCCGCATAAACTGTAAATTCGATTAATTTAAACGAAACAATGTGCTTTAAAAATACTAGAGTAAAGATAATACAACAGAGTTATCTTTCTCTGTGCGGCTTTTGCAGAAATGTTTTTTGACGACACAATTTTGGAAACCCTCTCTACCCCTCCATCACGCTTTGTCACGGATTTATCATCCACCCCTCCCCCTTATCAGCGTGACGTTATTTTTGAACAGCCACTACAGCAAATTATATTTACTCCTGATACTTTAGTGAAGCAAAGTGAATTAATTATGAAATAAATTTAAATAAAGTTTTTTAATTGACGTTGGAAAATATTCCTTAACGGAAAATTCCTATTTATAAAAAAATCCAAAATCTTTCTATTGCAAGATATTATTTGATCCCTTTATATTCTAAATTTGTAACTTTATTAAAATCCAAAATATCTTTTCATATATCAAAATGAATGAAAAAAGTGCTTTGTTTTTATTTAAATAATATAAAGATGTAGAGTGTCTACAAGTATACTCGTTATTTATGTATACAGTCTTAAACTGTTTTGTACTAAATTTCAAAAGAAAAATACAAAATTATCAAACATTTTAATTATATATGTTTTCTTCTGTGATAAGATAATTTTTGTTCTTTACCAGTTTGTCCACAGTTTCTTTCTACACATGATCCTTATTTTCCTTTGGATTAATTCAAATTAAAATCCCATCTATTCAGAGTAAGTACTATTTTTAATTATTGTTTTAAGAATTTGATTTTACTATTAAAACTTGATTAATTATAGTTAACGATTCGATTTTATTCAATTTTTAGATATTTTGTGAAAGTATATGTTGCACATATTATTAAAATATTTACACGGTTTTACATAGTATGTGGCGAGCCTCAACCTCTCCATCATACAAGTTAGATATGAAGCAGTTGAGGGCACCACTGCTTATCATACCTGTCTAATGAATGATTCCGAAAATACTGAATCCAACTCATTAGAGATCTCCAGGAGTTCATCGCACAGGCACCGTTGGGAAACGATTGTCCTTCTGCTCCAAAAAAGAAGAAGATTAAGAGGACGCTACCAAAACTTCATCTCCAACTGTTGCCACTACCCATCAACGAGACAACTCAAATTCATCCAGAGAGAATATCAATATTATAATATTTTTCCACATATAATAATAAATGTTATAATATTTTATAATTATTTCGATATTAAGATTGTTCCATATAAATCCTTTCGCCTTCCTTTCAATAAACTGTGATAACATTATTTTTATATTTTATTTTTTTATCATATTATATTTCCAAATGATTGATGGGATAGTTAGAATAAGAAAAATAGTATATCTTTATTAAAATATACAATTCTTAATTATGAATAATTCGATTTGTCTATTAAAAAATTGATCAAAATAAGTCATCGATACATGACGTACACATATTGATTTTTATCAAAACTTTTATTTTTACCAAAACGAATGTTACATATGTTAGTTCGATTTTTCTATTAAAAACATGATTAAATTCAGTTATCGAAAACACACTTATTGAATTTTACAAATACTTTGATTTTCATCAAGACATTAACAAATTTCAATAATTTTAATAATGTTACTATATATATTGCATTCGACGAATTCGATTTGTCTATTAAAAATTGATCAAAATAAGTGATCGATACATGACGTACACATATTGATTTTTAGCAATACTTTGATTTTTAACGAAACGGACCGGTAAGATGGTCATGCTCGCAAACTTTTCCCTTCTTCCTGCACTTTTCGTTCAAGTTAAAACACACACATACAGAATTTTTTTTATGAATTAAAATGTTTTTGCGGCTAATTTTATTTTTAAAGTGTATTTAGTAAAAATATTCCCACGCATTTAAACACCTCTCACACAACTACTAATCCATCCAAGCACCACTCACGTAATATTTTCCAGGTATTTACATTTTTTCGGGTAATTTAAATTTGCTGAGTGTAGTTAGTTGTACGCAGTATTTTAGCATACTTCCACGAAATATTTTTTTATGATTAGAACGAGATGTTATTCTATTTACATTTATCCCATTGAAGAAGTTTTATAACCATTATAAGATTTTAACATATTTTTCCTAATTTTGTCATTGCTAAAAATCCATAAAAATCCCTAAATATCCATAAAATTCGCTAAATATTATTAAAAAATCCCTAAATTTCTCTAATTATTAGTTTAAACACATTTATCAGATTTAAAAATTTTTTAGAAACATTTATCACATTTTATTGTATGTTAGCGAATTTTATCAAATTTTATCATTGATAAAAATCCTCAAAATCCCTAAATATCCTTAAAAATCTCTAAAATTAAAATTAAAATAAATGTACTTTTTCTAGGTAATAGAAACACATAGCTATTACGAAACTCTGTTTTGTCATTATATTCTACTACTTACAACTGAGTTTATATAAAACTTTCAGAATACTTTCTTTTAAAATAATTCGAATTTTTTCCTTGGGCTCGGTGTCTATATAATTGTCAAAAGTGTTCTAGTCGAGGCTATAATATGGTAATATGAGCTTACTAAAGGTAGGTTATAATTCGTGCATGATACTTACTAATTATGTTGTCGTTTTTGGTCTTCGCATGGGTGTACGTAACACACTTTACATTAAATTTAACTTTTATATAACATTGCCTTTTTTCTTCAATTTTTACAATAATTGAAGTTGATTTCAAGATTGATATTAGTTAAAAGAAGAGAAAAGAAAACGGATTGTACAAAATACTGTATATACTACGAATTAATATATTTATATACTAGCTGCTATAATTGTTTACTAATAATGTAAACTATTAATTGTATTTAAGCTACAGCTACTAAAGAAATTAAAAATACAAAATTGTTATTGTTAATTATTTTACATCTTTTATAAAAATATTTAAAAAAATTGTTATCTGCAATAAAATAGTTCAAATAAATAAGTTAAATTGTGTTTGTTAAATGCTGACAGTATATCATTCATCATTCTAAGTAATTTTTAAAATTTAACAACATAATAAAAGGATTTTGACAAGTTGGATTTGAGAAGCTGGTTATGTATATCATGGCGAATATATATGTATATTTTTTTCAGTGCTTTTAGTTGTAATTATGTATTATAATTTTAAACATTATCTTATAGCATACAAGTGGGTTCTGTTGACACACTCAATGAATCCCCAGGTCTAGGCGCGCTGGACACAGAAGTGTGTCATGAGAAAATAAAATAAATCAGTTGATTCATTTATTGTGTCAGTTGATTTACTTTAAAATATGTGTAAATTGAAACATCTGAGAAATGAATTTCATTTTATTTTCTCATGACGCATTTTTGTGAAACCTTATTCTGATAGATAATTATTAGTTTTAACATTTGTATATAAAAAATATATCTTTTGATTGGCTAAAATTTGTTAAGCATAATACATTTTGAATGAACATCATATTAAAAAAATGTTTGAATATGATTATTAAAAAACGGTCGTTTTCAAGGGATCTATAATTAGACAAGATAAGATAGGCATTTTATATTTTATCGTAAAATAGCCAAAGATAAATACATGGAGGGATTAATACTATTAAATATCGGATTGATATAATGTACAAAATGTCTGTAAAGAATTCCACAAAAAAGTGTGGCAACCAATGACAAATGTAGGTATAGGTACTTACGTACATTTGAGTACGTTTCTATATTTTTGAGCGGAAAGATATAAATAATAATATTAATATCTTGTTTGTCCATGTTACATGGCCGAAGAAAATACTCTGTAAGATAGTCCGCAAAGAGAATCAAATATTTTTATTTCATATTTGAGAACGTTTATACTTGATAGGATTTCCATATCCAAGGAGTACTCCAAAGATGGAGATGATGGTGGAGAATGCTTCGCATAGCATCAGCGCGAACCATCCAGCGAGTGGGACACAAGATATGGTAACTATAGGGCCAACTTCGTCGATATTTAAAAAAATTATTTCGCGTTTTGGACTAAACTTGGATTTTATTTTTTTCCAGGCAAGCTAAATTTAAAGAATGCCTATAGAACGAGTAAATATTGCTCGGGGTTCCAGCTTTTGTATTGGTTTTACAACACTTGACTCCCCGCCCCCCCCCCTTCGCCCGCCAGGTAAGCCCCTCTAATTAAAAGTCAACCGATTTATTTTTGAAAAAAACATATCAGCATATTGATAATACAAATTCCCGAAATATAAAAAAATCAAAAAAATTATTTGACTATATATTTTAATTGAAATAGAAATAGAACTATACAATTGATCAGATTTAATATAACTAAATTATCCGTTATTTATTCCAATTATAATACACAATTGTATATCAAAAAGAATAGGAAACTATTTGATTTCTTCTCCATTCCTATTGGAACTTAAATCCTTCCTGATATTCCCCATCACAAATTTTATAAGCGAATAATAAAAGAAAGATGTTAAGCCAACAAAAATTCAGATTATAAAATCCCCTCTTCGACAATTTTGGTATATTATTTAACCCCCTAAAACAGAAAGAGTGTATTCATCAGATCATCCATTATAACATTAGTAAAAGGTGAGTTTCTTTTATAATTCTATTTTTAGTTTTATAAAGAGAGGTATTTGGTAAAAATTTTAATTTCTAAAATACTTTTGTAAGGTGGAATAATCTAACAAAATTGATTAAAAAATATATTATTTATTCATCAATAAAATTTTTAAATACATTATTTTATTTTTAGAAATTATATTTCATATATAATAAAAATCTTAAATATTTTATTGATTTCAACCTTTAAAATAAATAATCTTACATTTTAAATATTTTATATTTTACATTTTGAGTCACATTATAACAAATTTTAGACTGCTCTAAGATTTGCTAAACATTTGGTACAAACCACACTATCTTTTTATTTTTATTTTTTGTATTCAATATAATCGATCGTCGGTATAATATGAGGTAGTTAATGAATTTGATTAATTATCCCATGATAAAACATCAGTAATATTTGGTTGGAATTTAGAAGTTTCTTTGATCCTGAAATCTGTAAAGTGAAAAGTTGGCAAAATATTATCTTGCAACAGCCACGTTGTATAATATATACATATAAAAAAATGGTCATTATAAAAATTAATTTGCTTTGGTTAATAAATTTTGGAACTACCCGCTGTTTCACCTAATTAAATATGTGGCCAATTTGATTTTGCACTTTATTTTTTTCTGGATAATTTATTGTAAGCCGTTAGCACAACGAAAAATTTAAAAATATATGAGTAACAGCAATACAGAAGTAATAAAAATGTCTAAATAGAAATGTTTGAAATTTGTGCTATAAATTCATTTGTAAGACTAATTAAGTATGATTAATGTTTTCTCGCGTAGGAAGTTATTAACTTTAAAAAAATGTTTATTATGGACTTAATGGGGGATTAACCTGCTTCCATTCTGGATTGAAAAGGGCGAAAACAAACGGATGATCGCTTTTAATAACAAAGTTATTTCTGGTATATATGACAGCATTTTTATATCGAAGCCAATACAATACGAATTATAAACATAATTAATTATGCATAACCATGAGAATTAAAATTCATTTTATATTTTGGTTATTTTACAATAAAATTAAATCTAATGGAAGGATTAAAATAATTTAATTTTCTCATTTCGCCTAGAAGTATCATGGACCAAGCTGTATTTAATATTAATAGTTGTTTAATCTGATATTTAATGTTAAAAACAAAAAAATATATTATATTTTTTATATATCATTTACAGAACCATTAACTAATAATAACTTATATTGAGAAAAAACGAATTTTTTTCTGATAGTAAATGTTTTTATTTCATTTTAAAATATTATAAAATTTATTTTGGATTTATTCTTTGAATCTATTCTTATTAATCACCAATTTAATTGCTATAACAATAATTATATCACAATACGAACTCATCCTGATACTTTAGGGAAGCAAAGTTTATTCATTATAAAAATATAATTAAATAATGTTTTTTAATTGACGTTGGAAAATATTTTTTAACAGAAAATTTCTATTTATAAAAAAATCCAAAATCAAAGCGATCAAGTTGAATAACTTTCTATTGCAAGTTTGATCACTTTATAATCCAAATTTGTAACTTTACTAAAATCCAAAATATCTTTTCATATAACAAAAATGAATGAAAAAAGTGCTTGGTGTTTATTTAAATAATATAAAGGTGTTGAGTGTCATATAAGTATACACGGTATTTATGTGTACAGTCTTACTGTATTGTACTAAATTTTAAAAGAAAAATACGAAATTATCAAACATTTTAATTGTATACGTTTTCTTCTGTGATAGTAAATTTTTAAAGATAAAACTTAATTAAAAAGCGACGAAAATTAACTAACCTGAAATTAAAATAAAACGATAAATGGTAAAAAACGGTAAACCATTTTTAAAGCTTCATAATAATATCATAATAAAACATTCCGACACATAAGATATATTTCTACTTGTCAAAATATTGAGTACATGAATTTATAGCTGCATTAAATTGACAAAATCCATAATTATGTTATTTAGCAATCAGCATATTTGGACTCTTTGGTACCATTTTGAGAAACCAAAATTATGAGCAACCAACCTTTTTCTAAAAGGCCCATAAGTGGTATGTAAGGGCGACATCTATGACAGTATGAGATATCGCGCACTTGATTCTGATTGGTCGATTAAGGGAGCAGGAAGGCAGGGGCAGGGGCAGGGGTGCAGGTGGGCAGGGGGGCATGGGGCATGGGGGGCAAGGAGGTGGCAGGGATTGGGTGTATTAGGTTCCGTACCCAACCATGTTAAATTATTAATTAATAAGAATCCAGTATCATGTCATATATGAAAGTGCACAAGATATTAATTTCTTACGAGCTCTCAGTCGGTCGTCTCCTCTCCAGTAATCTCTCCAGTTTTTGAAGTATTTTCGTTCTTCACAAGTAAATTTTGTTCTTTACCAGTCTGTCCTTGGTTTCTTTCTACACGTGATCCTTATTTTCCTTTGTATTAATTAAATTTAATATCCCATCTATTCAGATCAGAGTAAGTGCTATTTTTTAATGATTGTTTGAAGAATTTGATTTTACTATTAAAACTCGATTAATAGTTAACGATGCGAATTTAAATCATTTATAACTATTTTAGATATTTTGTGAAAGTATATATTGCACATATTATTGAAATATTTACACGGTTTTACATAGTATGTGGCTAGCCTCAACTTCTCCATCATAAAAGTTAGATATGAAGCAGTTGAGGTCACCACTGCTTATCATACCTGTCTAATGAATGATTCCGAAAATACTGAACCCAACTCATTAGAGATCTCCAGGAGTTCATCGTACAGGCAACGTCGGAAAACGATTTTCCTCCTGCTCCAAAAAAAAGAAGGTTTAGAGGACGCTCCCAAAACTTCGTCTCCCACTGCTGCCATTACCCATCAACGAGACAACTCAAATTCATATCTAACGATGATGGCAAGTTAATGGTGGTGGCTAACGATGGTGGCTATTAATTTATGTAATAATATTATTCCACATAATAATAATAATTGATGTAATATTTTATAATTTTTTCGATATTCAGATTGTTGTACCATATAAATCCTTTCGCCTTCCTTTCAATAAACGCTGATAATATTATTTTCATCTTTTTATTTTTGATCATATAATATTTCCAAATGATTGATGGGAAAATTAGAATTAAAAAAATAGTATTTGATTATACTCATAAGTATTTCAACACCCATGATATATTTTCCAGGTATTGTTTTTTTTTTTCGTTTAGTTGTACGCAGTATTTTAGCATGCTCCCACGCATTAAAGCCACCCCTTTATAGAATATTTTTTATGATTAGAACGAGATGTCATTTTATTCACATTTATCCCATTGAAGAAATTTTATAAAAATTATAACATTTTAACATATTTTACATATTTTTGTCATTGCTAAAAATCCATAAAAATCTCAAAATATCCTTAAAATTCCATAAATATCATTCAAAAATTTCAAAATTTCTCTAATCATTATTTTAATACACATTTAGCAGATTTTAAGGAATTTTATAAATATTTATCACATTTTATCGTATGTTTGCGAATTTTAACAAATTTTATCATTGTTAAAAATCCCTAAATATCTTTAAAAATCTCAAAAATTCTATAAAATTCATAATATGGTTCAATTTATAAAATCTGCCTAATAAGTTTAAAATAATACCTAGATTCAAGTAGCCGGCCCCAGATTGAGCGGTCAGCCATGATTTTGATAAAATTGGCCTAAATTTGGTAAGATTTCTATGATTTTGAGAAGAATTGACTACTTCTTTCAAAGTAATAAATCAATCAATTCTTTATAAAAATGTATTGAATTTATTTTTAAAACATGCACATTTTCAGCAACAATTTAGTTATCTTCATCACTTTCAGTACTTTCATCATCATCCCTTGTTGTCATAATGAGCACCTTCCTCATTATCGTCGTAACTCTCTTCCGTTCTTCCGTTCTTTCACAAATATGATCATGAAATCCAAACATTGACCGTCTGATAGCCTCCCTTGGTACTGAGACTTGGAGTGTGCAGTGGATCTCTTTTCCCTTAGCTTTTAATACTTTTTAAATATTGACGATAGTTGACAGTCTACATTGCATCGATCGATATATAAGCAACTTATTCTATTTCAATATAGGGTATGTTTTAAATATTTAAAAAAAGTTTTAAATCGTTGTCAGGAAATAAAATGCTATCTTACCGAAATATTTTAAATGTTGAGCAAATTAATGAAATTCATTCAAGAAATTCAAAATAATTCATCCTTTTATAACATTCTCTAGTGATGTTAATTAATTACTTTAAATGTAATTCTAAATGAGCACCAGCAATATCTAAAATACTAAAAAATTATTTTAAAAGTAATTCAAAATAACAAATAAAGTGTTAAGTCTAGAGAATACGAATTTATATTTAGCAAGGAGCATACATTTTTAAGAGTTTTAAAATAAGATAAGTATTTTGTCTATAGTCTTTTCTTATTTTTTATTAAATTTATTATGCTATATTAATTCTAGACCGTCATAATATTTCAGATAAAAATGCAACTGCACCTTAAAATTTTCTAACAGCTTTTGAAAGTAAAAATTGGTTGCTATTATGTCGACTTCAAACTTATAAATACTTTTAATAAAGAAATTTATAGTTAAAATTAAAATAAATTTTATTCTTTCGATTTTGCTTCAAGAAATTTTATTCTTCTTATTTCGATTAAATTATCAGTACTAAAACTAATTATGTACACACTTCATATTCTTAATCTTTTCAATAAATTTGATTCCATAATATGTGTGCTAAATAATACAGAATATTAGGACTATATTATCATATTATCACTGTACTGCTTAGGTCATAGTAACAATTATTCTATAAAAAATTTAAGATTTTACTATTAATATTTGATGAATTTCTCATGTATTTTTTAAGGAGAACTTATAAGAACTAATTATGTAACATTTAGCTTCAGTAGAGTGTTATAAATGTTATGGACCTTATTTAAATTATACATCAATGCTTTCTTATTGATCAGTAAATAATTTCTACTACCTACGTATATGCTGATACAACAAAATAAAGTTTCTATCCATATACAAAGCTAATATTATATATGATTTATCCCATAACTCGACTGCTTCATATTTACCTTGTATGATGGAGAGATTGAGGCTCGCCACATACTCTGTAGAACAGTGTAAATATTTCAATAATATGTGCAATATATACTTTCAAAAAATATCTAAAATAGTTAAAATTGATTTCAATTCGAATCGTTTCCTATAATTAATCAAATTTTAATAGTAAAATCAAATTCCTTAAACTAAAATTAAAAATAACACTTACTCAGAATAGATGGGATATTAATTAATACACTGGAAAATAAGGATCAGGAATAGAAACTGGACAGACTGGTGATTAGAAGAACAAAAGATATTTGCGAAGAACGAAAATACTTTAAAAACTAGAGAGATTACTGGCGAGGAGACGACCGTCTGAGAGATCGTAAGAAATGAGAATGAAATTAATTACTTGTGCATCTTCTTATATAGTATGATACTCGATTCTTATTAGTTAATTACTTAACATAGTAGGGTGCAGAACATCCCATTTCCCCCTGCCCCCTGTCCCCCTACCGCCCTATCCCTGCCCCTGACCCCCAATCTACCAATCAGAATCAAGTGCGCGATAACTCATACTGTCATAGATGTCGTCCTTACATACTACTCACATATGATCCAAGGATCATTTTGATGCATGAAAACCTTCCATACAGAGTATAGCTGTTAGTTGTGAGATACTCAAATGTATAAACATTATGTACTGGCAAATAGCGATTTTTATTATTTCCCATAAATTATATACAAGTATTTCCACTGTAAATAGGAGTGGAACAGATCTGAAAATGTTACGCAAGCAAAGTGTATATCATGATAACATTATATGATTATCTAGAAATATATTAACAAACCATCAAAATTAACTTTTAGAAAAATTAATGTGGCACTAAGAGTTCAATCATCTGCAGTATTAATCCTTGCATGCATCTTGACTGTCATGATCATCAACCTGATTTGTTAACATTTTCAAAATTTTCAAGAATAAACTGCTGATCGATATACGATGAAATTCTATCGATTCTATTTATAATACCATTTCAAATGTATTTTAAATATACTAGATACTTTCGATATAGTCTTCAATAATGGTGAAACCCGAAATTAATTCTTAATGAGCCATATTTGGTATAGTTAAAAGAGTAATTATTAAGAATAACATATTGAGTGCCTCAAACTGAGGTCATTAGACAAAAAAAGTTATAGCCGTCATAAGAGCATTTTTTGCAAAATATTCTATATAAAATGTAAATTCTGAGCAAGAAAAACATTAAATCACAAATAACTGCTTTCTTGTGATGCATTCTGGATGCATATAATATATTACCGCAATAGATAAAAACATGTATCTAAACATGTATGTATGTAAAAACATAATTATTTCTTTTAAATATCTACGTCATAGACATAGAATAATTTAAAAAGGAAGCATCTGAATATTTATAAATGTATTATTAACAGATATCAAAATGATAGGGTAAGTTAAAAAACTAGAAAATGTTCAGAAATCACTCAATGGATAAAAAGTGATATTTTGCCACTAAAACTTCCTTTTTGCCCATTGATCGATTTCCCAACATTTTCTAGTCTTTTATCCTCCCCTAGTATCTGATAGATTGAAGTCATTTTGCTGTCTGTTGATAATACATTTACAGGGTCTCAGATTTCTAAAAACATATTTTTTTGATGTGTTCATTATATACATGTTTCTATCTATTGGTAATATAATTTATGCATCCAAAATGTATCATAAAGCAGTTATTTGTGATTTAAAGTTTTCCTTGCTCAGAATTCACATGTTATATAGAATATTTCAAAAAATGTACTTTTACTACTATAATTTTCTTGTCCAAAGGCCTCAGTTTCGCTTTTAACAATTCTAAATATGGCTAACTAAGAATTAATTCTAGGTAAAACCCTAATTCGCCAAGACTAACTCTGTAACATTTATATATGTTTTACTTTTTTATCCCAAATAAACTTACTTCGAAGCTAAAAGGTTGCTTTCTGATATCCCTTATAGTAAAAATTCAACAAAAAGGTTCTGAGATTCAAAATGAGAGGGACGTCTATATTACATATTATTCATCAAATGTTTAAAAAATATTTTTTTCATAGCTAAAAGCTTCATAACTCTTAACAACTACCTTTCTAAGAAGGTTAGGATAACCTTAGTTGCTGTAACTAGTACCCTTGGCTCATGCACTATTTCCTTTGTTACGAGTAAATACACTTAAAGTATAAGCGATATATTATTATACTGTATGCTATATTATCTGAAGTAAATTAATAATTAATAGTTGTATTATATAGTAATCTTATAGTACAGATATATTAAACTGAACAAAATCAAGGTAAATATTTACTTTAAAAATAGTAAGGCTGAACAATTTAAAGTAATCTAAGCGTAAGCGAAGCTTACCTATAAATTAGGAAGCTGGCTATTTTTAAAGTGAAATAATATCTATCTTTTTATATATCTTATTACTAATAGTGTTACGAAATTTAACATGTATATACTAAAATTATATATTTTATTATTTTTGATATTGAGTCATTCACGAATTTTTCGTTTTTATATGTAATTTTGCTACGGTAACTATTTTGTTTTCAAGATGAAATAGCAGTGTTTTAATGAGCTAAAAGTCTATTCAAATTAGTAGGTTACATACCAAATGTAAACTAAATATTTGGCAAATATTTAAAGATTTTAATGCTATTTAAGTTGATTTCATAAAATTATCTAAACTATCATTCGTATGAAACTTATAATCCAGTATTTAACATATACAGTTAAATATTATTTACTAATTTTGTAAATTATGATATAGTTTTTATTAACAATTCTAAATATATAATTTATGATATATTCAAAGGCACAGTTATTTGTCTATTTAATGATAAATATATATATATAAATTACGTACATTTTATATTATATAGTGTAAAATTAACTATTATTAAATATTTTTAGTCTATTTGAATGATTAATTACATTATATTTATTATCAGTTTAAGACAAAAACAGTAATTTTGCTGTAGGTATTTATTAATCATCTAAGTAATAAATGAAAGTTTCAATTTAAAATTTAAAATACATTGTAATACTAAAAAATGATAATAATGTATTATGGGAGGTATATCTAGTTGAGTTCTGAAATAAAACTTGCTCATAATGAAATTTTAATAGTCTAAAATTAGTAGAGTAACTGTAGTCTTCGATAAATTAAATAATACATACTATTTTAATGTAATTGTAATGGGAATTGAAGATAATTTGTTTCTTAAGCCAAGGACTGCCTGGATTGGCTACAATTAGTAATATTTGATAGACTATTACTAATGTTTTACAAAAAAAAATGAAATGAGTTTAATTAATTTTATTTTTATATATTTAAATAGAATTTTTGATAGTTAGGAAATTTTATTATATTTATTAATATTGTTAGGTATTTTATAATTCAAAAAACTGTGTTAATTGTATTAGAGCAAATTTATTAAATATTTATTATCGTTTTAATTTATATGTCAGGAGGTATAAGTGAACACAAAATGTATAAATACTTACCAGTTAATTATCTGTAATATACATAGATCAGCTGTTAATCAGCTGTAAACTTATTAATTATTTTAAAAGTGTGTATTTTCTATAAATTTACAATTACTGCATAAATAGCGTATTAAAAATACTCATGGATTGGTTGTCGCTCCAGCTAGGAACATTTTTATGTTAGCAAATTTTTGATAAAGGCATCGAATCTAAAAATGACTCAATATCTAAAAACGTTAAATATATCATAAGCTATCACCAATAAAAATTTACGATTGATTCTTTTACACGATTATTGCATTAACACATTGGACTATAAGATAGTGTAAATAAAGTAGATAATATTAAGTAGATTTTATGAAATAAATCCGTTAGCAACGGAAATATGCATAATATTTAAAGTTTTATGATTAATTTTTTCATAATTTGTAATATTTGATTAAATATTTGATAAATATCTCCCGATTCTTATAAAGTGACATCCAAAGTATATGGACATATCTATATAAATCGATATATAAATAAAGTTTGAATAGTTTTATCAGACAACAAATTAATTGAAAAACATTAGCATAAACTAATTTTACAATGTTTTATAAAATATATTTATATTTACAGTTGCTTTTAATAGAAGAATAGAATAAAATTAATAGAAGTATTTTTTACAATACGCTTAGAATAGTTACAATTTTATACATATAATATTTTCTTATATTTTCATTAAGCTTATATTTTTGAAATGTGAAGTATAACGCTTGATTTAAGGCATACAAATATTGTTTATTTATTTTGATTGAAAAATGCGGAGTTATTAAAAATAATTGGACAAAAATCATTTAAAATTTGTAAATGTGTTTATTTGAAATTTATTTTCATAACATATTTTCTGCTTGGTTTTACGTTTCTATAATTATTGAAATTGAAAATATTCAATTATGAAATATTCGGTTTTAAAATATAAATTTCTAACAATTTACAAAAATATAAATTCATTAGCAATTAATGAGAAGTACCATTATTGCACATTTCTTCTAAAAAAATTAAAACACAAATTGTATCAAAAAAAGTGTATTAAATATTTGTAGATATTCAATCAATTTTCTGTGTATTTATTTTTAGTTATATTTGAAGCCACTTCTTTTACAGTCAATAGATTATCTAGATGTCATATTATTATATATATCTAAATATATTACACAATAGAATTATATATATGATAATATATATATATTACTGAAAATACCCGGAATAAAAACATTTATAATGACAATTTTAAAATGATAAAATAGTATACTAACTGAATATTATACTAATAATCACTCACAGTTAACCGAAAAAATCGTCAAATTGAGTGAATAAATTAACATTTTCGAAATTTTATAAAATATGGCCGGAAATTAAAAATGTTTCAAAAATATATAATTTAAAAAAATGTCACAACATTATCATAAAACTAAATAATTATTAATGCTTAAGTAATTTCTGCTATTTAAATTTTAAATTAGACCAAATTAAACTTTCTTAAATATTATAAATGAATTCAAAAATGTTTTATGAATCAAGCTTACAGTTTTAGAGAGGATCAAGTTAATTATATTTTAAATATGAATGTTCTCTGAAAACACCCATATCAGCTTAAATATCTGATTATTTTTTTATTTTTCAAAATATTGATTAACTTTTAATATAGTTTCATTTGATTAACATATATGATAATTACACATTTAAAAATGTTTTGAATGGTTACTAGATGTATCGAATGGTTACGTGTCTTAATTCGAGTAAATACAACAAAAAAAGTTAATTCAAAACAAATTTTTATAAATTTTATGCATCATAATGATTGATGAGCATCTTGAAAAATATCACAATTAATCATTAAGGAATTAATGGAACTAATAGAACCCGATATATTCACACTCTATCAAAGTCCATCTACTGAGAAGTTTATAACATGACATTCATGACAGATTTTTGATTATTATTCTTATGTATTTTCTCATTCACTTTTATTATCATCTATACTATTGATTTTATTATAAATTAACTAATAACATAGACAAGCACTATAGTTCAAAAATATACAGAATAGTAAAGCATTCGAATGTTTATGAAAAAGATATAGTGTTTCAGTTTAAAATATTCATTATAAATAATATTAATATATTTATCAACGATTATATTATTGATCTTAACTTTATTCAATTTAGAGTAGTATTTAATAATATATTATGCCGCGAGAATTGACTATTTTTTGCTCACGCGGCCGAAGGCCAAAGGAGCATATAAATTTAAGTGAGCAATGAAGTCAATTCGAGTGCGCTTAAACGTTTTATGCCACGCTTATATTATAAAT
>JAUZNC010040480.1:0-17756 GCA_034780395.1 Vannuccia rotundouncinata | reverse complement strand
TAAATAAATAAATAAATAAATAAATAAATAAATAAATAAATAAATAAATAAATAAATAAATAAATAAATAAATAAAACAGTTAAAAAGATTGTTTTATTTTTAAATGATGAAACGAATTAATTAAATGCACCTATAATAAGTGCTGAAAACAGTAAAACAAAACTATAACTATTCACTATTTTTGTTAGTATTTTCAATAACTTTATTTTTGAACATTTACAGTAAGTATATCGGAAATTTAATTTTTAAAACAAATTATCACGTTGAACATATATTTATAAACATTATTAATGAATGAAAAATCATTGATCATGTCACTAAATTACAAATATTGCATATTCGGTATGGTTCAGTATAACGGATACAAAATTGTCCATTAATCGATTCATGGAAATTAATGTTAATTGTGCAATAAAAATGTTTAAATTAATTGAAAAAGTGGCAGAGTGGTCCTAATCTTCCTTTTTGACAGAACAAAAACGAATAATCTATGTGTAATTCTAATACAAATTCCACTATTATTACTAACTCACATGTATCACACAAGCAAAGACATTTGGACACTGTACTCCAGCTGAAAGAACTAAACCGGGATATATTCGCTACTGCACGAATTTGGAAACGATATCGTTGCGCAAAATCAACATTATTTATGATGTGTGCTATAATGCAAATAAAATAGAAATATTATATGACATATTTTTATATAAATATTGTGCGACAATTAACCATCATTCATAAACAACCAAAATATGATTAATTAAAGATAAATTCCACAAAAGTCGTTATCGTTAGATCGATAAGTGAATAGTATTATTTCTCCAAAAAGGTTCACTAAAAGAAACTCTTGAAATAATACACCTGATGAAATTTCCTTAATATGAAGAATTTTTTGAGGGTTAATGTAGCAGATATATGGGAAGAAATCTAAATAGCAGGGCTTATATATACAGAAATAATATTGTTTAAATATTGTTTAAACGTTTAATCATAATTTGTTTGATAATGAAAAAATCATTATGTTTACATCATTTTAATTATTTTTATAATAGATACGAACTTATGGGCCCTACAAAAACGACCTTATGCGCCCCACATCGACGTATGGGCCCACATGAATAATAAAAATGACGTTTGGGCCCCACTTAAATAATACACATTTTGCGTTGATTAAATAATTATAAAATACACTTTACACTACATTTTACACTACGCTATACACTATACTTTACACTATACTTTACACTACACTTTACACTATACTTTGCACTAAACTTTACACTATACTTTACACTATACTTTACACTACACTTTACACTACACTTTACACTACACTTTACACTACACTTTACACTACACTTTACACTACACTTTACACTATACCACTACAATTTACACTACAATATACCTTCCATTATACCTTAAACTAAACTTTACATTATACTTTACATTATACTTTACACTATACCACTACAATTTACAATTTATTTTGTCAAGATGTACACTCTAAAAAATAAATTGGCAGCGTTGTTCAATTTTTACTTTCTTATATGATTGGGAACATTAAATAGTATTCCTTTTGGCGACGAATTGCGTTCACCCGACGAATACCGTCCTCGTCGGACTGATTGCATTCTATTATAAGAAGTGCAATTCGTCAGACGGATTGGGTTATTTTAAAAAGAACGCAATTCGTCCGACGAGAACTGTATTCGTCGGGTGACGCAATTAGTCCCCTATTTGGTTTTATACAAAGTTACAGAAGAAATTTAAAAATCCTCCAGCTTATGTTTTTAAAAGGTGTTTGTATCGATGCAGATAAATAGTTTATTACCTGTGATGTATTTTGTACAAAAAATATATTTTACAATGATTCATATACTTTAATTTCTCTTATATTACCGAAAAGGATTATTTAAATTTAGTTATCAAATTTAATGTCTATATATACAGATTATTTATTACTCTTATAGTTAATGTGGATCTCAAAATCAACACATTAAAGCTGTCAAAAGGATAAAATATCTATTCAGACTAAAATTATGGCGAATAACAATATTTATCTCACTTCTCTTGAGTAACATGATATATACATTATATATAATTAATTATATTTAATTTTAATAAATAAATCATCTATACATAATATTAGATTATATATTATCACTGGATAAAGCATATTAGGTTTACGTGAAATGTACTCTGAAAAGTATACACCTATTAAGAAAAAATAGTGATCTACTTACTCAAACCAGTGACAAATTGTATTACTTGTTTAGATGTATTATTAAATCTTAGTTCATAGCCAATCTTACAAAAGCTGAAAACGTTTTCCCAAGACACTGCCACGAATTTACCGCTCGGATAATAATTAATTTCAGGTGGCTTCAGTTCTACAATATTAATAAATCAACCTTTAAACAATTATAAGGGAACCGAAATCCATTGGGCATCATAAAATTAAAAATTTATTCTCAGGACTAATATGACTATTTACATAAAATTTGAAAAGTTAAATCTTATCTGGATGAAAGGAGAGTTGAATTAAAAGAATGATCGAAAAAGACCAATCAGTTGAATTTTTTATACGTTTTCTTGAATCCTATATAACACCATAAACGTATTTTCTATAGCATCAAAGTTGTTCATCTATATTATACTGGTAAAAATTTGATGACATTGATTTTAAGATAATGCACAATTGCCATTAATAATTTAACCAATTTAACATTAAAACTTTTATTTGTAAAATATTCAAATATAGAAGTAATCAGAAAATAGCTTTCAATATAAATAAAAAAGTAAAAAATTAATACTGTTCAATTAACAAAATAAGTCTTCTAATTTATTTATTTAGACCGAAAAACTGACCAATATTCAATAGTAATGAACGTCCGCGAAATACAGAACAGTAAACAGCACCTAAGAAAGCCTTTTTAGTTTCCTTTATTTATGTTTTAAACTCAGTAGCTTTTACAAACAATCTTTAAAACATTTAATTTAAATATTTTAATCATTAAACGGGATTGTAATAAATCTATAATAAATTTGTTTACAATCTGTTTTTTTCTTTCAAAATATAGCGGGAATGCTCTGTAGAAAGAACGGAACCTCCGATTCACCCAATTTCTTTTCTTTAATATGTAAAAAACATATGCGCATCTTTTGGCACCAGTTATAAATCATTAAAACGCTTAGTTTTTTTTATTAATGCGTAAAAAATTCACGAAATTTGTATACAGAAAAATAAAAAAATGTTGTCAGCCAAATAAACAAATATTTTGGTAAATTTTATATATATATATAATTTGGTTCAATATTACTAATATTATTTTTTAATTATTTACTTATTAATTTATATCCATAATAATGATGTATTACTATTAATAATGATATACACATTTATTTAATGAGTTAATTACATACGTATTAAATAGTATAGCTTTATACTTTAATTTTATGGTAATAAATAAATCAATATATTAATAGATATTGATATCGTTATGCAATATATTTTCATTTTTATCGTGTCACAAATAATCGATACATAATTCATAAAAATATTTATAATATAACAATTATTTTATAATAAAGGAAAATAATTGTTTTCAAAGATTTTGATTTTTTCGCTACGAATTTTGGTAAATGACAGAATTGAAAACAACTAATCACTATTAATTGACATATAAAACTAAAAAATATGAACATGAAATTGCAGGAAAGTTGTGTGTTCTATTAGAAATATTAATGTTACAGTTAACAAACGAAAAAATTTTTAATAGAGATTCTTCCCAATAAATGGTGATTTTTCTTCTGCATTGTTAACATTCTGTAACATATTGCTAATCTTCATCTTCTTAACATTTGTGTTAACCACGTAACGCTCATCTACAGTTGAACTTCTCCATCTGATTATTCACCTTCCATCTACCGTGCTGTTTAAACTCAAGTGCACCAATGCCTTTTTCAGTATACTCTGCAATATTTGTCAATTTGAAAAAAGTTACGTTACATCTTGGCAGTTAACCAATATTTATTCAGATTGGTTGTTTACTCAGTTTCCCCGATTTAGTAGCTGATCTAAAAAGGCTGCCTTCTTTTTTTGTAGAATAGTTCGAAGTACTCTTTAATTCAACTTACTCAGCAAAATTCTGGTTTATAATCCGGAGTAACGATGAAAGTATGGCTTCGCGCAGCTTGATCAGTCTTCCAACTTTTGATGCGTATACTCACCCAATCATTGTTAAGTAGAATTAATTCGTTGTAATTAAGATTTGTAAGTCCATAAATACTAACTTGCGCCTTGAATAGCAATAAGAGCGACGATTTTGTTTATCTTGTCATCCAATGTTTCAGGCGCCTTCTAAACAAAGTAGTCAATTTATTCAGAAGAGGATATGAAGAAAAATCCAAAGGAAAAACAACTTTTGCAAACTGTATATATTTGAATTTCCAAGAAATGTGACTGCAAATGGTAAACTTTGTACTAGTCGGAACAAAAAAGGAAAAATTTAATTACTTTCATATTTTTGGTTTCGACATTTAAATTATTTCAATCTAATGAAAGTTGATTGCTATTCAGTACTAATTCTATCAGAACTAGGCAAATAAGGCGATCTTTTTAATCAATACCTGTGCAGTATTTTGCATTTCGTAAATTTATCATATAATGGAGATTATACTGCCTGTGTTAAAAATAATAATGAATGATTGTATAGAAATGATGAAAACATTGGAACTAAAAATATTTTTATATCCAGTCTGCAAAATGTTTACGTACTTGAAACTCAGTTAGTTCTTAAACACAAATCCTTTTAAAAGGAAATTGAGCTAACATTCATTTAATTTATTTTAAGGTCTCAACTAAACCCATTTTTTCCACTTTGGATTTAAATAATATATTATTAACCCTCATCATCAACATGAAATAAAAATAACAGTAATCAGTTAAATAAATAAATTATTGAAAGTATTATATATAGCCAAGTTAATATTTAAAAAATCAATTAAATGAATTATTGTTAAGCATTAAAAAGTTCACTACCTGGAAGTGTAGAATAAATGAACTCGCAAGATATAAGCCCCGATTTGGAACTGGTGATGGGTTTTATACAAACAGTATAATCGGTACACTCTTTCGCCTTGAATTCTATTGAAATGAGGGAGTCTAGTATAGCAATCCCCTTCTCCTCCATTTGAATGTTTTCAAAGAGTGAATAGTTATTATTGGTTGCATTAATTTTAAAAAACTCGTCTAATAAATTAAATTCAGATTTTTCTTTCTGTAACGTAGAATTTCATAATCATATTTTAAGCGTAAGGTTGGATATTTCAAATAATTAGTAGGTGTGCATTTTAAAATGAAGCCAAACTATTTATAACATTCAAGGAATAACTTACTTCAATTTGACCATTCGGAGCAAATACAACTTCTTCAATACTTTCATCTTCGTCATTAATCACGTTAAAAATATATTTGAGAATGGCTGTATCGTTGATGTCCACATCTGGCTTCATGTAACTAACGCTTAAATAATATTTATTATGTCGATATTTTGTTTCCACACTGTATTTGTTTAATGTTACTAAAATATATGTATGTACAATATAATCCAATACAATTAATCATAACATTTGGTTAAAGTAGAACATTTTACTAAATTATTAATAGTTCGATTTATGATAATATACACGGCTGACTATATATGCATACATTAATATTTTCAGAAAATAGGATATATTATTCAAATATATAGTTATAATGTATTATGTTCAACGCGTGTTTTGTCGGAATAATTAATTATATTTTTTGTTTGTTGGTCTGTCTGTCTGTTATTTGAAAAAACGTGTGCAAAGTTAGGGCAAAATATTAAACATGAAAAATCGTTCACTACTCCAAATTGCAAAAATAAATGTATATTGCGTCAAATTATTGTTTACGTGATATATGTTCAGAATTTAAAGGTGGATACAAAATGTTAACAATAGTGTCAATTTTATAAATGTTTAAAATGTGAATTAAAAGATTTTTAAAGAGCCATTGATCTTCCTTGCGGAGAAGGTTGTGACCGTTGATCAATATTTATCTTGATCGGAAACCATAAATAAATTTTGTTCGTAAAAAACTGTCAAAATACAAAATGGTTAAATATTGTTGTGGCACATAAGTTTTCTAACAGAGCTGTGAAGTAATTTAAATCGGTCGATATATCTTTGCGCAAGTAAGTTCTTTTAATTGTTTACATATAATGAGTTTTTATTGTGGTATATTATATCGCATAACTGTATTCTACCACTTTTAAATCATTTTTTTTAAATTTAAACTATTTTGTTTTTTTACAACCACTTTCAGTTCTAACTCGATAATTAAAAATGAATTGCTCAAGAATCATTGTTATAGCATTTGTTGATGATATTAATGATCTATAAATTTGCAAAATTCACGGATAAGCAAAAAAAAATATGCTTGCATTTTGAAAGTATCACATTTTTGGATAAAAGAAACCTATTTGTCAAAATGTAGGATAAATATCTGCAAACTTGTATGACTGGCTACTAAATACACTAATCATAGTATTCGAGTTACATTTTGCACGTTATTGGGAGAATGTTTCGGTGATTTAGATATTCAATCTGTTTCAGGACACAAATCATTTAATGCTCTTGGTATTTAAAAAAGAGTTGATCTGAAATGAGTGATTATTTAAGCAGTTCTTTGGGATGTTCAATCGCTTCCACCTCTATAATTCTACGTATTATCGTCAACATCTACTACAGTTGATGATGATTGGCATGAGTTACCACAGAATATGTTATATTTATGAAAGTATATATTTTTCTGTAGATAAAGTTTATTTAAGTATTTAAGTCAAATTAACTTAATCCGTTTGCTATCAATGATTTGCCCGTTTTTATTTCGAACGCTGTCTTATGCATAGAAATAGAAATATGTAGTATAATTTTTTTAATCGCCATAATTCAAAAAAGAGCGATAATTATAGTGATTTTTGGAATATTATAATAAAAAATATAATGACAAACTTGAATACTTTTATTTCGCTTTCTCAGTATTTTCGTCCACGTTTGTTCAGAAATCTTGAATCTTCCGGAATTGTATAAATATAAAAATACTTCTACAACGATAAATCATAGTTTTGAAAGGATTGCACAAGCATAATTATAGTTTTATTATTATTCGTTAATAATATTTATTTATTTGAATAAGGCAAATTTTAAAATTCGATAGTTTTAATCATATAAAATCAATAAAAATGTTTTTTAAAAGTTTCTGCAAACTAATCAAAATTTCTTAAAGTATAAATTACATGCTCTGTATCATAAAAAGGTGAACAAAATCCAATCCCAATTAGCTCTCTATTCATTTTTCTCACACGCATCAATAAATAATTCAATAAAGACCGAAACGTCTTTTAATTCATTATAAATAAATTAATTTTAGTTTAAGCGGTTTAATTTATATACATAGAGTGTTTTTATTTCACAATTATTATTACCTTTATTACCTTTATATTTTTAGTTGAATACAACAATATTAATGAAATCATTCTGATAATAATACTTATAGTTGCATATTAATTTACATTTTTAATTAATATTGGTAACTAAGGAATTTAAAATTCCGATCAGTTAGTAGATTTAAGCTAAAAATCTGTTCGATATTGTAACCAGGAATCAAATTAATTATCTTTGAACAAAATAGTTTTGGGCGAATTTTAAGTAATGTTCAAAGTAATTAAAAAATGTTTCCAATTATTCTTTAATACAATTTACATACTTGACGATATCTCCAACTGAAATGAATCAAGTAATTACATTTATTATTTTTTTAAAGTAACAATATTTTCAAGAGAGTGTTTTATAAAAGTTACGATAATTTTCAGACTGCACTGTTTTGTGTACGACGTTCTTCTGAGCTTAAAAATAGTTATTTAAAAAACATATTTTATTCAATAGACAAAGAGTTTAATTATTTTAATCTATAACATCACTTCATGTTTCTACAAGGTGGTGGGTTTTTTTGTGTTGATCAATGTAGGCATTTGACTATATAGTTGCAATTATAAGTTTAGCAATTTAAAGTGGATTTTTTAATTGTTCCATTATATTCTAATTTGATTAAATAAAAGGATATTGTGTAAATTAAATAAGCTTGGTTTAATATACGAATTAAATAATAATAATAGTACTAATAGACATTTATTCGTTAGAAAGTATAGCAATGGGAATCTTACACTCGAAAGTAATAATAATAGTATGCGAATATTATATACAAAAATGTACGAAATACAAATAATGTACATATGAAAATAAATAAATATACAGATTACGTCTATAGGTAAGTGCTATTGGTAAAATAATACAGTAGTTCTGGGGAAGAATGCGTGTTTCCTCCCAGTGGTTCGTGATGTAGGTTGTCTGAGTCTTTTTCGATGAGAGGGCATGATCTGACGGCACAATATTTGGAGGATGTGTGGAGGATTATCAACTACATGGCTCAGCAGTTTTACAGATTGAAGTTCTCTGCGAGTTTTGAGTGGAACAGGAGGTAGTATAATATTTTCAGGGAATTCAATTATACGAAAGCAGCGTAGTTGGAAAGCTTCTAGTTTATTCGACAAGTTGGAGTTTAAGCCGATGAGTAGGGGCGGCGCGTATTCTAGAACTGAACGGATGGTCGCAAAGTATATGATCTTTAGTTTGACTTTAGGTAGGAATTTTTCAGTCGTCTCAGAGCAAAAATTTTGGATCGGCACTTTTTAAGTATATGGTTTAATGTGCACTTTCCAATTTAACATTTTATTGAAAGTGACACCCAGAATTTTGATATTGGATTCGGAGTAGGTGGTGATGACAGTTCTGTTTCGTGGGAAAGTGAGGATTTGGGTTTTTGTGAGATTGAGTTTCAGACCAAGCTCTTTGCAGTTATTGTTAAATGATGTGAGGCAGTTGTTTGTGACGTGGTTTGCATAAAACAATTTTTATAAACTATTTAAGTCATATAACTTTTTCAGAAAATATTAATTTTTTTAATTTAATCTAAATTAAATTGAAGTTTATTAATTATTTTTTTAGTTTATAACTACATAAAATGTTCCTACTAAATAAATTCTTTGATAAGGTCATTGATAAATCTTTAATGTATCTTAATTAGATCTTTCTAAATCACAAATACTATTGGTAAGGTCATATTACTTTTATAGAATATAACATTAATTTAAGAATTAATTCCGACACTTACGGGGTAGTGTTCATCAGCATTACTAGATTTTTCTTGACTGTGAATGGTTAAGCTACTCTTATGATTTATTCCTGAATAAATTAATTCTCTCCTCGTTGACACAATTTTATCCTTAAAAAAACTTTGGAAACACACGATAAATAAGCAAAAGATTGTTATATCGAAGAGTGGGGCTGTCGTTTTTATTATTAAATAGTTGTAGAAGTATATCACTATGGATGAGGATTTATGTAAAACCTTCATAATAATACTTGAATAAGTATAATTCATTTTTTTAGTTGTAAAAATTTCTGAAAATAGCTGCGTTATAAAAGCAGCTATTATATATTTATAAATGTTTGTAGATATTTTACGTTAAGGAAACCATTGCTACATTTTAATTGCTACAATTTTGTAATATAAAATAAATTTAATGCACTAAAACTATTGATAAATTAATGATTTATTGAACGAGACATAATTCTTTATAAAATATATTCTATCGTAATTAATATATAGATTGGATAAACAAGAATAACAAGTCTCAGAGGCCACACTTTTAGAACGACTTAAAACACATATAGACCATATATAGACCTCATCGAAAAACACGAACTTAGGGTAACAAAGGTAGCTAGCTCCACGTCATATGCAATCATGGTTAGCCTGATGCGTCAAGGGTACGGGTACAGATAAAGGTAATGCTGCTCGTCTTTTACTTGTTGACTTTAATAAAGAATTTATAGAATTGGCATAAAAATCCTAATAAAAAAGCTCGGAGATCTTACGTTTGCTCATACCTCATGCGCAGGAAATCTACATTTCTCGCAAAAAGATACCAGACTGTCTACTTCCAAGCAACAACATCAACTCGCAAGGCAAGGCACACAGGAGTTCCACAGGGAATCATTACAGGATCACTAGCCTTTCTTGTCATGATCAATGAAGGACCTGCAAGCGGACATTAAATACATTGATGAAAATAACAATAGATTATGTAATAGCAATCTAAATTGCATTTGTATATTTCTGAATGGACTGATATACACTCGCGTTACAAGATACACAGAGACGATGCACAGAAATACACCGATTATCCAAAACCAGTAACTTGAAATAAATATAAAAAAATTTAAATAATAAAAAAATTATTGAATTAGTTATATATGACATATTCATAGAACATATTATATCGAATAAAAATATAATAATTCGAATGTATTTATATTCAAAAAGGAAAACCGCTTTCAAAACGGATTATTTATTTTATTTATTCAAAATATTTCGGGTGTAAATAATTTTAACTAGATGTTTTAGAATATATTCGTGTATTATCAATAATTACACGAACAAAATCAGTATTATAAGCAACAATAAATAACTTTTAATTAACTTATATATATATATTAATAAATTACATTTAAAGACATAGACATATCAGAAGATTTATTTAATAGTTTAAAAAGAGTTTCAATTGAATTTTAAAATATATATTTAAAACATCCAATTTGAATAATTATAAAACAATCAATGTGTATTAACAATATATTGATTAAATGATACAACAGGACTAAATAATGTCAGAAGACTAAATAATAAAATCTCCTGGTCTTGGTGTATATTTTCGCTATTGCCCGGACATTGGTAGTGGTACATTTGGTAGAAGTACATTCGATAGAAGTACATTTGGTAGAAGTACATTCGGTAGAAGTACATTTGGTAGAAGTACATTTGGTAGAAGTAAATTCGGTAGAAGTACATTTGGTAGAAGTACAATTCGTCGAACGGAAATAAAATTATAAAATCAAAATGTTTTTGTGGATTCATAGTTTTAGTAGTTTTCTACAAATCTTTTGGGACAGTCGATAATGACGACAATGACGATATTTTTTCTTTTGGGGTAGAAGCTCTTGTCCAGCCAGGAACTTGTCAATGAGAAGCGCAAAAGAGACTTGCTCCTTGCGAAGCGTATCTGATAGTCGCCTAAGTGTCAGGTGCACACAGCTTATAGCCGGTGTTCAAAGGTGCAATCTCGCCGATTCTCGCACCTCCAATATTTGGAACCGCACTCATTTTTGTTGAGATTATCAGCTCCCCGTGTGTTTTGCGAGATTTCACATACTTAATAATGCATGTTTTACTCTTATCATGATTATATAGCTACTTCACATGAATTATGTAATAGCAATTCTAAATAGCATTTTTATAAATACAATAGTGTCAATTATCGCAATAATCAAGTTATCCTGCTTCTACCAAAAATACTTCGACAAAATATATATCGACCAAAACAGACTTTGTTTTAATTTTGCCTTTACTTAATAAAATGATCGGATGATTGATAATCACGTTTTTTTAAAAACAAAGTTTTAAAAATATTTTTTATTGATCAAGGTTGAAAACACCCCAATTTTTACACACCATTTGAATATAATATTATCCTCAATATTTTTTATATAAAACATTATATGAACACTATAATTTACATTATAATTTTATTAATCTGGAAGGTTAATTAATGAAATAAGTTGATTACAGAGTGAGAATGTGTTTAATTTCCTGAGTGCGTAGCATCTGGGAAATTCAACTGGGCGGGGTGGCCCAGATGGTAGTGTGTCTGACTGCCGATTAGATTACCTCGTCCCTGGCTGGCAGCTGTGCCAGTCGAGAGCTTAGCGACCCGAAAGGGTTCGTTTGATTGACTAGCGCATTTGACATCTTCGGATTTAATGCGCTCTATAAATTTATAAATAAAATAAAAAATATAAAAGTAATCGATTTATTTCATCAAATAACTGATTTAATTTCTAATGACTTTTCTAATTTTTAATTTAAAAATCTATTGAATCAAATCAGTTAATATTATTAGTATTAAATTCAAGGATTTCCCCCATTCTATTTTTGGCGAAACTGTATGTAGGCTTTAATACCTAGCTTTAATACGCTATAAACAATGCTTATAATAATAATATTTCTTTAAGTAAACTCAAAAAAATTAATTGTTTATCTTTTAATTTTGCGCCACTTTGAACCTTGAAATTTAATTTTATACCCTTCTCGATGTATCAAGGTAAGACTCTTATTACTAGATTATCTTATTCTGTGATTATATGCTAATATACAACTTGTATTAAATCTAGTGCTACAATGCTACAAGTTTGTTTTATTTATCATTAATCGTAATTGTATCGCTAAGTAATAATATAATGGACATTTTTATGAATATTTTCATTATGGTTAAATAGGCCATAATTATGGGTAAAAAAACTAAAACAATTTGTTGTATTCTTGTTTCAGAATGTCTCGCAATTACAAAATGATGGAAACCAGTGGAAAAGTATGAACTGGAAAACACTTTAAAAAATTGTTCAAGACAATAAAGTGTCTTTTCGAAAAGCTGCTGATTTGTATAGTATACCACGAAGAACGTTGAAGAAACGTTTGGAATCATACAATCTGAACAATCCAAAACATGGACGAAATGCAATCTTCACCGAAGAAGAGGAAAAAAGTCTTATAACGTATGTAAAGCTACTGTCGCAATGACCTTTCATGGTATTACTAAAGCTGAATTTATGCCTTTGCCCTACTCTAGCTTTTGAATAAAATAAATCACAGGTTTAATAACTGTAAAAAGTCTGCAGGAGTTGAGTGGTACAATTACTTCACGAAACATCACACTGACATAAGGCTTAGAAAACCTGTAGCCACAAGTATGCACAGAACTGCAATCAAGGTATTTTCGACTGGCGTATTTACCTCTGGTCTCAACGTATCTTTTAGTTCCAATGACATCTTAATTTTGTCAGAGATTGCAGTAAGAGTAAGTCTCTCTTTACGAGACATATTCTCATTTAAGTAGAGAAATTTTTTGATCAGTAAGAGAAAGTCAAGTACATGAAACATTTATCCTATTTATCAGTGAATTTTATTTTGACCTCTTTCGTCCGCCATAGATCCGCAAAATGAAGACTGGATTTCTTGTGCAAAGTGCTACGAATCATGCTCAGAATATTGGGCAACAGAACCAATAGTGAATATTATTGACTTTTGTTGTTTCTATGTTTTTCAACTATAAGTGTTTTTCGTTTTGCATTTCACATTGTTTCACATCACAGTTAAATGTTCATGTTTCTATGTTATCAGTATAATAGTCTAGGCAACGAACGGATTCATTTCACTAGAGGTTGGACAAAAATGTTATCGAAGCAATTCCTTCTGGAATAGGTTCATTGACGGTATATTATAGCAGGAAAAAAAACCCACTCGAATCCCCCCATGGCAAATACGAAAAATCGCCAAAATTCAAAATGGCCGCCATAATAATGTGAAGAATATTTAAGTGGTTATAAAAGCGAAAGTAAATGACGTAGAACCACATTTAAACTATCATTTCCAACTAATATCAGCACGTTCTTTCCCTTAGTGTGTCTGCGTGAACTGACGTCGGTGAACTGACAACAAACGTAGTACTGCATTTGATTGCTGACAACGTCGACCACAATGTGAAGACATTGGATGGTGAGGATGTGATCCACATTATGGGACAGATGGGTGTTGTAACTCCAGCCCGTCAGACGAAAAAAGTAATTCAAAGAGCGAGATCACACTCGACGATATTCAAAAAATAGGACAACATAAGATCTTTTTCCAGAAAGATCCAAAGGCAGTCCTGTCGAAGTTGACGTACACCAACATACAGGCATTATACCATCCGGACATGCTAAACGCCAGGATCGACTTGATGTGGCAGGTGTCAATGCATGTGTCGCAGACCCAACCGCTATGGTCCGGCTACATGCAATCGATACACAGTGGAGTTCCGAATTCAGGAAAAAGCACACAGTTGTTCCTACCAATGATCGACCTTTCACCCAGTAGCTCTACTTGTGTACGCACAACCCTCGAATACCTATGTGACATCGATAAAAAGCAGGGTGTGACGTCTATCATCACCTTCGACCAGCAGCTATACTGGTTGACCATGCCGAGATCACAGATCACAGTCAGAACATGTACATCGTCACAGCCAAGCAAACCATATGAATCCCTGATTTGAAGAAGAACTTAGATCCTGCTTTAACAAGTGCGCTACTCTTTCTCCGGAGAAACTCCCTCCAACACAGGATGCAGCCAGGTTTTACCACTATCGCACCTATCACCAGGTCCAAGAATGGCGTGGGAACACACTGGCCCCTGACGAATGGGGATGGGCAGTATCAGTTAATGGATTGGACCTGTAAAGATGACCCAGCCGGCAGCGCCAGAGCAACTTCTGAATATCGTCAGATGTAATTGCAGTGGGAACTGTGCGAAGAAAATGTGTACTTGTCTCAAAAATGCTCTTCTGTGCACACCTGCATGCGGCCAGTTGTTCCAATGGAGTGCCTGTCGACATCGAGGATCACGATGACGATAAGGACTAAGCCACAGAGGTAACAAATGTTGTAAACATTATTCAATAGTTTAAAAACAATAACAATGGTGTTAGTTCATTTTTGTTCCACGATATTTGACACTTTACGATTTATATATAGTTTAGCCAAATTTTGATATTGACCTTTTTCTTGACCTTTATTTTGTTGTCTGTACACTATAAATGCAATAAAGTGTGTCGTTAAATAAATTAACATCGTAATCTTGCTTCAACACCATCCCTAAGTGAAAGAACGTGCTGATATTAGTTGGAAATGATAGCTTAAATGTGGTTCTACGTCATTTACTTTCGATTTTATAACCACTAAAATATTCTTTACATTATTATGGCGGCCATTTTGAATTTTGGCGATTTTTCGTATTTGCCATGGGGGGAATCGGGTGGATTTTTTTTCCTGCTATAATATACCGTCAATGTACCTATTCCAGAAGGAATTGCTTTGATAACATTTTTGTCTAACCAAAAACGTTCGTTGCCTAGACTATAAGGTGGGGCCTTTTAGTCGCTCAACTTGTTCAACAGTGTTCAAGTGATAATAAATTTGCTAGTTCTATTGCCCATAAAGGCTTCTATTTTTATGGGATTTAAACTGAATCAATTTTATTTTCTGAAAAGTAAATATGTCGGAAATGGCTTACTATGGACTGTGAACTTTTCCTTTAATATGTCCATGCCATACAAATTACCAAAGTCAGTAAAATATAAATCTTTTTAACTTCTACAAAACACGCTAAACAAAATTATTTATTTAACGTGGAGAATTGTGAATCGCGATCATTTCTATCAAAATATGGGCGGATATTTATAAATAAAATTAAAAATTATATTAAGTTTTAAAATTTAAATTTTCTTACACAATTTCAATTCTTTGCATTCTTTTATCAAAGTCTATTCACTTTTCATACACACTGGGAAATATTAGATAATAATCTTGATAATCTATTTACAATTGTAGTATTTATACGAGAAAAAAAGTTCAATTATTAATTAACAAGTCTGCGAAAAACAAGTTCCAAAAAGTTCACAATAAATAATAAATAAACAACTAAAGTCCCCAAAATATGTATATAAACATTATGTTCTGAATATTAAAAATACACAATTCCTTCTGCAAATTTGAGTTTTTCATGATTTCTGCACATTGAGCAGCCAACGCAGTCCTGGGGCCCTTCCAAACAAATGAGAGGCCTACAGCAAGGTCGAGGCAGGTCGTTGCCACATTTTTTACCCAGCCTTCCACAATCTGAAAGGAAAACAATATAGGTTTAGCTAAAAAAGTGACATCTAGTTTAGATTGATTTACGTTGGAATTAATAAAAAACACTATTAATACAGTAATAAAGAAAAAAAATATTTTTAAATTATAAAAGTTGAAATAAAATTGTTTCTTGTAAAAAAAACAATTACATATTTCTGCGTTATTTCTGCGTTATTTCTGCGTTATTTCTGCGTTATGGTATTTTTTATATCTGGCGGTATTCTTGGATCAATATATAGCACATAAAATGCACCACACATATAATTTTCAAGATTTAAACATTCGTTATAGGCCTACTGGTTTCAAAATAATATAAAAATCTTAAATTTTATGAAATTTATATTATTATTTAGCCACTTTAAAATATATATTAAAAACGATTAAGTTATTACATTTATATCAGGTATTTTTTTAGTCTCACAAATTTGATAAGTTTGACAAATTTCGCCATAATTTTATACGACATTAAAATTATATTTTATATAAATCCTTTAATGTTTTAATATTTTTATAATTAATAGAAAATATCATTTATTACAATTAATTAATTAAATTAAACACAACGATATTGTCAGCTTTTAATTATATGATAAATTGGGATTATCTGTTTATCTATTTACATTACAGAATATATCAATTACGACAAAAATTAAAAGAATATTCAAATCCTTTAACGACTTTGTTTTTTGAAATGGTATCAAAAAGATATGAAGCAAATTTTATGTGGCATGCGATATTCAATAAACAAATTATCGGAAAATTAAATTGCGCAGAGAATATGACATTATAAAATTATATTATACTCGTTGAAAAACCAGAGCAACCAGTACAGATTTTAATGGTCATGTTACAATGTTACAGGCAAAGAGACAATATCAACTAAGTACACTACGAGCCTTCTTGACTACCGTAATTCTCACCTCAGTAAATTTTATAATTACGTAAAATCTATAAACTGGAATTCTCTCTATAATTCCCAAGATGACTTAGAAATAAAAACGTCTATCTTTTACGACCTACTTTCTCCAGCCCTGAAACTAATACCTACGCAAGAAGTAACATTCACCAATCGAGATAAACCTTGGATTACCCCAGTCACAAAATTAGTTATACAAAAAAGATGGGACGCATATCGAGCAAGAAATTTTGAACTTTACAACTTTTATAAAATTAAACCAAAAGAAGAAATTCTTAAAGTCAAACAGAATTGGCTCGCAAAATCTTCCAAAAACAAAGGGAACATATGGAATATAAATGATCTCTATCGAAAAACTAAATGTCAAAACAACTCAAATTTTTCAGCTAAGGACATTAATGACAAATTCACGGAAGTATTCCAGCCTTCAGAAAACGATATAAATAACATCACCCTTAGAAATGCCTATGTAAACTGGTTTCCGCTAATTTCCCCAGATGAAATAGAAGTACACCTATTAAAGCTCTCGGATCGCGGGTGCGGAAGTGACGAAATTCCATAAAACTTCTCAAAACAGTTGCAGATATTATCAACAAACCACTAAGCCATATTTTTAATTCATCTATTCTACACTGTTCTGTTCCACTCATATGGAAAATTTCGAAAATTATTCCGATACAAAAATGTTCAAATCCAACTCTAAATGACTATCGTCCGATTGCTCTCCTCCCCATCATATCAAAAATTCTTGAAAAATGTATTCTCAACAGACTACAACCTGATATATTTACGAAATATGGGAACAACCAATTTGGTTTCAGAAAAGAAAGTAGCACCACATGTGCACTTATTTCAATCATCGACGATATCTCGAAAAATCTTGAAAATCCTTTAATTAAAGCCGTC
>JAUZNC010040469.1:4498-17756 GCA_034780395.1 Vannuccia rotundouncinata | reverse complement strand
GTACACTGCTCCTATTATTTTTGGTCGGGTTTCGCTTTGTATAATTATCCAGAGTACTTCGAATATAGCGTTGTCATTTTTGCTGATCCATTCTTTAGCGTTTAGATTTGTTTTAGAGAAGATGGCTACGCCTCCCCCTTTCCGCTTTAGTCTGTCTCGTCTGAATAGGGAGTATTCTTCAACGTTGAAAGTATCGCTTACATGCTTGGGTTTGAGGTGTGTTTCGGATATCACTGCCACATCTACATTCATGCTTATAAGTTCAATGGTTAGGTGTTGAATGGCATGAGGTTTGGCTATTGAGGCAGCATTAAGGACGTAGATGCTGGGTGCATCTTGAGTTAGCAGTGCAGGTATGGTTTTTGGGGGATGTGGTTGTATTGTGTACTTCGGATTCATTTTGATTAGTTTGGTAATTGGGTGGTTGACAGCTGCTATCTTGGGGGCGGCAGGATCCGGACAGGCGGTTGGAGAATAATTGGTTGTGGCAGCTAGGATATTATGTTTGGGAGTGATAGCGTCGTAATGATCGTGAGTTCTGAGAAACATTATATTTGTTGATGCGCGCTGACTATGGCGAGGTTGGGTATCTTTAACTTGGAAGTGATCTAGTTGTGAGTTGAAAATTCTTATATTGAGATTTAATGCATTGGAAATTATGAGAGGCAGAAGGTCTCCGATAGCTGAGTTATAGATTTTGTCTTCTATGTAATTTTTCAATTGAGTGTGTAGGTTTTTGGAGGGGCAGAAAGTAGCATATTGATGTAAATTATAGTATAATTCTATTGATATATGTTGTAGAATAGAAGATGTAGAGGATTCTTTATTGATTGAGTTAAGGGCGTGCGACACACTATGAGCGAGGCAGTGGCCGTCTCTGGGTGCTTTGGTAATAGTTAATTTATTATTATCGATTAGTCCTCTTAGTAGATAGGAGGGAATAATTTTGGTGGTATAAGCTGTAAGCAAGTTGGACTGGTAATTGTACTCACTTGTCTTGATTGCGGATGTGGTAGGTAAATCCAGAGATGAATCACACGGAGGTTCCTTCAAACCACGGGATATCGGCAGTTGATGACGCCTTCTTTGCCTTCAGTCTTGGTGGGAGTTCCACTGCTCCACGGCCGCGAAGATGAGGTATGCTGTGATAGCTAGTACTCCTCATGTCGAACCACTCGACAGTCTCAATGATCCAGTTGGAGCCATTCTGGATAAAATCCTCCACACGTCTTAGGAGTCCCTATAAATCATAAAATTTATAGGGATAGAGAGAAATATAAGGGAAATATACTTACGATTACATGCTCGAAAAACATGTCACTTGTCACAGCCATTGCTGAAAGTGAGAATATTTGCTGCTCCGAGCAAAGTATATCTCCAGTGGGGGGTCTATTTGTAGAATTCTCAAAGAGAGAACGGGCTGGACCTTGCACTCTGTGCACCCGCTGAGAAGTTTCGTCACCGTGCGGTTGATGTATTCTCGAATGGTCAAAAGAAACTCGAGAGGTTGGATGGGGTTATCAACCGGCTCGAACCTGATATAGCGTACAGCACCCTCCATAGCTGAACGATTCTGATAATGGTGTACGACCTCGTTTTGATAATCCACCATTACAGGTATGGGATGTGGGAAACAGTTCTGGCGATGGAAATGAAGCTTAGAATAGTCCGAGAAGAATATTGTGCATTGCCCACACTTTTATGTTCGTTTATAGCCAATGTTAAACATGGATGAATAAGATGTGGAGGCTGATGTTCTAGAGGAAGCGGGAGAGGCTGGTACTGGTGGTGAGGCTGCAGGAAGCTGGACCAACTGGAGAATATGGAACCTTTCCTGTGTCGAGTTAGCGTTCGCTGGTGAGGCTGCAGGAAGCTGAACCAACTCCAATAAATCGAGCCTTTCCTGTGCCGAGTTAATGTTTGCAGATTGTACTTCTAGAGAAGTCGTTGTTGGAAGATTAGGATCGATTAGAAATTCATCTAAGTTGAACTCCACCGGAACTGACTGGGCAGCTAGTCGCGATGCCGTAGTTCCAGAATCCTGCAAATCTCTATCCATCTCCTCCAAAAAGTGTTCAAACATCTGATCCGCGCTTGAGAGGCTTCAGATATATTCTCAACTGAGGGAGCAGGTATTCGCAATGTCTCAGTTGGAAAAGGTACGTTGAAAAAATCGTCCAAGTCGAAGCTGGGATAGACTTCTACTGCTGGCAGTGGAGATTTCTGTGATGATAGAGCAGTAGTTGAGGAGGTTCGATGTATTCTCAAATCCAGAGGCATCTCTATAGAAAAGGGAGCTGCTTCCATCCTGATATCCAGAGGAGAATGCTGCGATGAGAGAGCAGTAGAGGTTGGTCGTACGGCAAGGTCCAGAGGCTCCTCTGCAGAAGTGGACCAGGTTGAAGGAGAGGTTTATGTGGGAGCTGCTTCCATCCGGGGATCTATCAGAGGCTCATCTATATGAGGAGCTTGGATCCAGCAGTTGAAGTCGCCGATGGTGAAGTCGACAAAATATTCGGCCGGGATTGGAGACAGCGTCGCCACGAACTCTTCAACTTTCTGCGAACAGACAGCCGAACTAACATCGGGTCTGGAGGGGGAAATATTGCAGGGTCTGGAATCCCCAACGACTCCATTACGAATAATAGCTCAGCTGACTGCTCATTATCAGTAAAGCTCATAGTCTAATAATAGAAAAATAGATAATTTTACAAGTATTTTGTAGTGAAAGAGAAATTTTAGCATAGCTCCTGGGCCATTTTGAATTAAATACAATTTTTAAAATGACTTAAAAATAAATAAAATTATAAGTATTTTAAATTAATAGAAATTTGGGCGTCGACCAAATTGTAATTAATATTGCTTAAAATTAAATATATAGTAATAAAGGTAAAATAAACTCATACATGATTTCATTTAAAAGTATTATAAATTTTGGCGTCAATATCGAGCCCTCCTTATTGCATTTAATATAATCTCTTAGATGATAAGATATTTTTAAAATGACTGCAGAAAATCGTGAAAATAAATTACAAAATATGGTAAATATTATCAAAAATATTATAAGTACTTTAAATTATTGCCAATTTGGGCGTCGCTCTCGTGCGAATTTAAAAATGACTTGAAATTAAATAAATGATAATGATAATATTAAAAATATATACTGCACAAATGTATTGTTATTAAAAATTTAAACAGTAGCAATTCTCGGTCATGCAATCCGTCATAGCCATATTATACAAACATCCTGCCACCTAATATGAACAGAAGTAGTCAGACAAGGCTCAATGAGTTTACATATCAATAGCTGGTTTACGCTCTTGCGCCCGCCATTAATAGAGTATTTAAACCATATCCACATCCCATGCAAGGCGACATCATAAATTAAACTTAATTAAAGTATATGTACGCATGATAAGATTATATTAAAACTTTGTATTGCCATACTGTGTCTCATTAGTCAACTAGTTAAAAATATTGAAAAATTTGTGCAGAATATTTATTTTCAAGTAATATCCAAAAATAGTAGTAAATGAAATTAAATTCGAAATTATAAGTAAGAAAAAAAAATAAAAAATTTTGTTTATTTTATGTTATTTTATTATTTTCAGATTTTAAAATTTTTTAAATTCTTTTTAAAAAGAAAAAGCTTGGATATAACGTCCTTCCATACTACTTTTCTTTTTTGTGTATTTGATGGAAGTGTGTGGATCTGGGAGCCGATTCCAAGACGACAACTTGCAACATTTAACAATATGTCAAAGTCAACTGAGATCAAAGTTCGAGGTCGGGTACTTTCGAGGTAGAGCGTCGCTTGCTCATCAGATTTACAATGGCGTCACGGGGGCGTCCTGAGATTGACTTGCCGAACTATATGGGGCAATATGAATTTTTAGTAGTCCCAACATCCATATTTGCACGTGATGGCACTATGAGGTTTTAACTGCCTTTCGTGCACTGGGTGATGACAGCGGTATTATTTCTGATTCTCTTCAAGATGATTGATGCAATTTCTTCTGAACGCCCCAATCACATTCGAAGCATTGATCGCAAGTGAAGTCAGAGTTCCTTCCTCCAACGCTTGCTGCCCTTAAGTTCAAAATAAAGCAGAGCCATTTTATCACTAAGATTTGGAGAATGGCTGATCAGGCGAAGCCGAATGTTCCTGACCCACAAATGTTTGGGTGGATGTTAAACTGTGGTGCATACGAAGCCACGATGACAAATCAACCGCCCATACCAGAGGCCGCTGCTGAGCTCAGCTTCTGCAAATGCGAGACTAGATGTTCCTCAATGCGCTGTAAATGCAAGAAGAGTGGTTTTCACATGCACAGAAATGTCCGATTGTGTTGAGGGTGAATATCTTAAAGACCATGGTGACGAGCTCTATCCATTAGATGATGAGGATTCGGAGAAGGACAGTTAATTAAACAAGTACAGACAATTTATTACATATGTTTGTTTCATTTTATAAGTTTAACTTTAAAGAGAAGGAGAGAATAATGGGATACTTAACTTATTTCGGTAGTGTATAACTATATAAAAACTTTTCTTTCACTAACATTTATTGTGCATACTCTAAAATTTATTCGTGTTATCTTATTGACATTGCCAAACATGGTATCCCCATTGAATATAAACATTTTATTACATATGATTATACTACGTGGTGGACAGACGCCAACCCGATTATTTTTGTGCCATTAATAATAAAAACGATCATTATTGTATTTTTTCTGAATTTAATTACTTCCAGCAGTTCATGGAGGTGGCAGGCATCATACTATCAGTTCATGGAGGAGGCAGGCATCATACTATCAGTTCATGGAGGTGGCAGGCATCATACTATCAGTTCATGGGGGAGGCAGGCATCATACTAGCAGTTCTACTAGCTTCTTATGGCGATGTTTTTTTTTCTGATAACATTGGGGCTATCGTGAAAGTCCTCAAAGGGAGTATGCATTCCTCCTCAATGGTCCGCATGGAATCCATTTTAGTGATCTATGCCAACATTCGCAACATTAAAGCTGTCTCTGAAAATTTACCTGTATCGTTTTCGGTTTTTTAATTAACCAATTATATGTTTATTCTATGCTTATTGGTCCGGCCAAGAGGATCAAATTATTATTGTAATCTGTTTTAATTAGTTTATTGAATTAAAATTATGTATAAAACCCATACTTGTCTTAATAAGAAAGAACTTTTGTCAACAAATTCTGTCTTTTGATATTTTGATATTTGGTATCGTATTAATTTAGCTATTGAATTATCGTATTGAGTAAACCTGTTTAATCCCTTCCTTACATCTTAATAAGATGTAAGGAAGGGATTAAACAGGCTTACTCAGGTTAATTTACGCGTTTTTGAAAAAAACTCATTTCCTGTTGATTTTAAACCCATAGTTCTATTGTAAATCTTAATCAGCATGTCAAGAGGTTTCAAATGATATGTAACTCGACCATGTTTCGAAAAAGAAAAAAAATTCACTAAATTTCGTTTATGACGTCACTATTCTGGTCCATACCGTACAAATTTTTCTAAAATCCTTAGGTGTTGCTTGTAATAAGAGTTGCACACGCTGTCTACATTTACCACCACGTAATGTAGCTATTTAAGATTTCAAACTAATCCAAATATTATTATTCTACAAGGCATATTAAATGTACAAAACATACATTTAACAAGATTTATCGTCTTTTAAAATTTATAACAAGTAAAAACAATGCCGGGGCGTAGCCAGAATTCGCTATGGGGGTGAGAGTTTTGAAAGGAGTTGAACTCAATCAGAGAGAACCAAAATTTGTTGTTAGTTAAATTTAGAAGTCCATGATTAAGATAATTTATTTTTGATGATATGTTGAAATGTTGAAATGTACGGTAATTTAGAAAAAACAAGGCAATTTTAAATAAATTTCATTTTGCTACTTTCAGGCATTGGATTGGACTTCTAGAAAAAAGCCTGAAATACATTTTGGAACATGAAGTCAGTAGGGGGGGGGGGGGGCGTGATGTGACACGTAATACTCTTCTGACTAATTTTTTCTGAAATCAATTTTTATTAATTGTAAGATTTTAAAGCCACAATTATTGTATTACTTGTAAATAGTGTAGATTCATAATTATTGCAAGATATGTCGTCAATAAATTTTTCTGATGCATAAGACTAAGAATTATAATATTAATTTTATTGTGTGAACTATTTAAGAATTATATAATTTGCTACCTGTACAAAAGCACCATTCTACGTTATATATATTTCAAAAAAGATATTCTAAAAACGGCTAACATTTTTGCCAAAATAACTCAGTTTGAGGCTCTTAATGTTATTCTTATATAATTAGAATACTCTTAGAATGATACCAAACTATTAGTGCATCAATTACTAATATGTTTAGCCTTATTTTCACGCAACTAATATATGTTTACGGTTAAATGTAAGATCACTATCTATAAGAACTAATTACATTAACAGAATTTTAGCTTTTTTTAAATAATAGTAAAGCTGCAAACTAATCAAGCCGACTCACAAAAATAATAGGTTTTGCCAAATAAATTTACCTTCTAAATTAATTTTCGTATTGCTACCTGCATATGTACATTCTTATAATTTTAATTATCACTCATTTTAAAACACACTTAAATCATTCCTTTATAAATTCTGTATAAGCAATGAAATCAATGTTTTTCTTTTCTCTTTCTTGCACAACTTAAAACATAGTGAGCTTTATCAATATAAAACCGATAAGAACAAAATAAAAATGCCAAAAGTAACCAAACATTATATATTCCAAAAATCCATGAGTGAATAAAAATAAGTGTCAATATCACAAAGGTAGAAAAGAAATTATTCTTTATAAACTTAATTACATAATGTATTCTTAAAAGATTGAAAATTATTTAATAAAAATTGAAATATTTCATAGCAGACACCGATTTATAATAAAACATATTCCACATAGTAAGCACAGAGAAAAGGAAAAATTATGATAGTAGAAAACTTTTTATAACGAAGAAAATACTGTTTTTATATTTCCCTTCATATTTAGAAGCTTAATATTCCCTAAAAATATAAGAAGCTTATTAATAAGTATAAGTAAAACAAACTTTAAAGGGAAGGATACTAAATATGAATTAAAATATAATGTAATTCATATGGTGTAATTCATTCCGATTTCTTAAATTACGCCAGAACTCTGAAACATACTTATTTCTTAGTGAGATAATAAATTAAAGAATAGGTTAATCTTTTAAACATCCACATTCTAATCATTGTGGAAACGTCCATGATATAAAATAAACCCTTTTTTTGCGAAAATATAGTTATGCCAAAATTTTTGTATTTACGCTGTATTGGTGGGTTTGGGATTGATAATTTTGCCGGGCTACGTATCCAGAGTGATTCAGCCGTTGGCAAACTTGCCGTTGTTGTTGTTTTGGGAGAAAATATACCACATATATATTTAAGAAGGACAGAATTTGATTACACAATTTAATTAATAATGATATTTATAAATATGTTTATTACGGATTCCAATAAATATATAATAAGCATTATTCAAGCTATTCGGAATAAAGAATTGGTAATAAAAGTGTAAGCAACTACCTTAGTTTCAACAAATTGCCGGAATGTTGTGTCCGTTAAGTGAAAGCCACGGTCATTATTAAAATCTTTCAGAATTTTTCCAAATGGTTTAGAAAAACCAACAGATTTTGTGAGAGAGTGGTAAATTGTCGTGAATTCCCATAATTCAAAAGTTTCTCCGCAATCGGCGCAACAGTGACTCGTGCCGCTCCATGAACATGTGCAGTTTTGTGATCTGTGACCTAAAAGTGTATAAATGAAAAGTGTTTTGCACGTTCATTAAAATGGAATAACAAGCCTTACCAATCTGTCTTACCAATCAAGTATTGAGCCTCCCAATTCTTGAATTGAGCAACTGTCGCGTTTTTTGTAACATCTTGGCGGTTAGCATTCCCATCACCGTAACATAAAAACAAACAAACCTCATCACCGATATTGGCGACAGTTGCGTCCCGAATTCGTTTCCTCAGTGTATACATAACTGTTGTTGGCTGGTCGACGGTTATTAGATTGTCATCTAACTTAATTATTATCTCTGAGCTTGGCGTTAGTTTGACGCTTTACTTTTGAAAAGCTCTTTGTCCAGAGCTTTGTTTGGTTTCGGTAAGAATCTAAGTCACTGTTTAGCTTTAGTTCATTTATTTCCCCAAGGCAATTAGTAAAAAGATAGTTTCCAAAATGTGCAAGGCCTTCAACAAGACGCTTCATACCTGATCGTATTCGTTCAGACTCTGACGTCAAATAATTCGAAATAAAACTACGGATCATATTCAAAATGTCGGCCACCCCTAATCTAAGCGTCCGTGCCGTGGAGGGTTTGTTATTACCTCCTCCAAAATTAGTTAAATGCCTCTCAAAAGAGTCCAAATTACTGGTGTTTTGAAGTGTCTTTTCAATTTCTTTCGTATTGAGAAGATTTTTCTTGAGCCTTTCATCGTTTGAATCCACTGAATGAATGAGTCGTAAGTGTCTTGTTAAGTTTTTTGTAGTCACATTAACAAAAACAAAAACTACACAACGTTGTGTGACATTTCTGGGTTATCGATGATTTGATTGCAGTGAATTCTTTTATCTCTTGAATTAACTTTGTCAAAGTGTTACCACTGATTGAGGATGAAGAATGTAGCAAATTTTCGATGTACATGCTGCGTTATTCTCGACTTGTAAATAACATGTCCCGCATTGTATGGGCACAAGTAAGTTATACATCCTTGCCGGCTCTAAAACACTAAAAACGTCCTTAACGACTGCAAGTTAAACGTACCAGAAAATATTTCTACATAATAATTTGAAATATAGCATGAAACTGTATAATAATACACATAAATTTACTGACTCCTTTCCATGATTCCCCATTAATTGTAACTTCTGTGATCAGTGTTACATTCTCAACTTGTAATAATTCTACCTCCGATTCTAAAGAGGAATGGGTTACTGGAATGAATAAACATTAGTAATATTGATTACTCAATTTATTTAATTACAGTTAATGCCTAGCAAATTATAAACCTAATGTTTGACTAACGAGACAAGTATTTTAACAAAATGAACAAACAAATAAAAATACCTGCAACATTCTGAAAATGGCATAGACAGTCACATATTGTAATTATATATTCCATTTAACATTATATTAGATGATTGAATAATTTAAGATTTTTGTAAACATTAACATATTGTTGGCATTGCATGTTCATTACCTAGTAAACATCCTATGATATACCCATGCATTATTGTACATATTACATCACATCTATGTTACCTGTTATATGAACTAGAAACAACAACTCTTAGGTATAAGAAAAATACAGTTGACTTATAGGAAAATAATGTATCAACTAGCAAATATCGATTGTGTTGACTGGTCGACGGTTATTTATAGATTGTCATCAAACTTATCTCTGAGCTTGGCGTTAGTTTGACGCTTTACTTTTGAAAAGCTCTAATAATAATATTTTACATACAAAGATCAAGTTGTCCACATTTAAATAAAAGAGAAAAAAATGGTTTAAGTTTTGTTTTACATAATATTTTCAATATTGAAAAATAAAAGTAATACATTTCTTTATTATATTAATGCAAAATATCCCAAGGAAAATCAATCAGTGGTAATTTTTGGATTCAGACAGTCCACTTTGTTGCATGATGTCCCCCTTCTATTAGGGGGAAACATTATATCCTTTTGTTTTCAGGACATTTTGACATTTAAATATTGAAAATGTCAAAATTGTATTTGGAAATCTTCTCTGCAAGGCTCACAATGTTGAAATTAAATTTAAAGTATTAAAATTAAATTTACAATTGTTTTATGAAATGAATTATTTTTTCAATTCATTATATCATTGCTGACTTATCATGAGGCTCACATGAGATGTACATGAGATGTACATGAGATGTACATGAGATAGATTTGACAAATTGATATAATTGACATGTATAATTACTAAATGCAAAATAAAGTAAAGTATTGCCTTTAAGCTTTCCAATTAGGTAATAAACTTTCAATTAATGACAATTCGAAAATAGAAAACCGATTTCTTACTAGATGTGTCAGAAGAGTATATTAATTTTTAGGAGCGGTAATTTTAACGTTTTTTATATAGCCTTCCAAAATTATTTTCATGAAAACTAGGAATCTGGAGAAAAAATTGATTTGATGATTTATGTCACCAATTTGTTTTGCTTAAATTTGTTAATTTTAAACAGGATCGGCTCTGTGTCAGAAGAGGAGTCTTTCTGGGCCAGAAGAGGATTATGGGTCAGATTCGATCCTATAGGGTGTCATGGCTACGCGGAAAGCGTAGCCTATAGATTCGCGTGAAGTTCGAGAAAAATTTGAAGCATCATTACATATATAATGATGATTCTTAAAGTTTACAATCCGCGTCTCCCTTATTTTGAATTTCCAAATCAAATCCTCTTAATTTCTTTATTGTGCCCATATTTTAAGTGCTTTCATAATTGCTTTAATTTACACTCCCAAGTCACCTTGATTTCTTTGAGTTACCTTTCCAAGTCACCTTTATTTCTTGGATTTACCCATCCAAGTCACATCGATTTTTTGCAAGAAATAAAGCTACCTTTCAAGTTGACTTGGAAAGAAATCAAAGTTTCGGATCACTGGGTATTAATGCATATAATTGATTTAGTTTGGTATTTTAATTACCATCCAACGATTTTACTTTTCGATACTCCATTGTTTAACATAAGTACTGAGATAATTAAAATGTTTTGTTATTATGCGTCAGTTCTCGACGCATTCAACAGATTTCTCATGAACACAATTTTCTGACATGTTCGAAAACGGTTTTTTCGATGGGAGATATTTTTTCTCTGCGGATAATCTTTCAATAACATTATTGTTAATTGATTCTGATTTGAAAGTCTAATTAATAATGCCACATGTGTTTATCAAAATGTTCGATGTTTTCTTAATAATATAGAAAACAAACCATTGTAGAATATACATGCTTTTAAAATGAACCAAATTTGTTTTGTGTCTCCATGAAAAATTTGTCAAAATGTTTGATAAAACCAAGATCATCCCGTTTTAGATCAACTAAAATCGATTTTGATTTCGAATTGGATTTTTCTAAATTGTTGAAGATGTGTATTTATACATACATATTCTATTCAGTGAATAACATACGCCGCTTAGAGAATCCTTCATGTTGGCCCGTTCTTCTTTCGTAAACTGTCTGGTAAGAAAACAAGTTCTCGTTTCTCATTTCTTAGATATTATTAAAATGCTGTAACGGCGTCCATTTCACATTTTTTTCTATTTTTAAAAGATGTATTCTAAAAGTCGTTGTTTTCATTTATTGTATTCATAGATAAAAATGCGCAATTTAAAAAGGTTAAAAAACCTGTACACTTCACTAGTGAACACTGATTTATGTAAATAGGAGATTTCAATTGCAAATATTATCGAATATCGAACAATAAAATTGCGTTATCTTCTTGAAATTGATTAAATATTTTATATTAGGTATTGATTTTATTGCAAATATCGTAAACGTGATATCAAATGTCAAAACCATAGAGTACTCTATGGTCAAAACATCAGCGAAATGGTACCCAACTATTCTTAACTTAAATTTCAAAATTTGAATTTTATACTTTTTTGAGGGGGTGCCCCTCCTGCACACACCTATGGTTAATTATCTCTAATTAATATTATACATATGAACTTGTACGAAATATTGTTACAAGCACAACAAAGAGTTGATTGACAAAAATAAGTCTAAATGCACTATATTTAAAACAAAACAAAATACAAATTTATTAAACAAAAACCATTTTATTGAAATAAAAAATTACAACAAAGAAGAAATAAACTAATTTATTAATTATATTTCCATTTCAAAGTTTATAAATATCCAAAGTTTAACTGAAAAGAATGAATATCAGTAATATCAGTAATATCAGTAATATCAGTAACAATTGATTCAATTTAATATATTATTAAGTCTCAATGTTTACTATTATAAAAACTGAATTTTTATAATATATTGAAGAAAATTTAATTATATACATATCATTTATTTTTAAAATTCCACATAATATACTACTATGAAATGAGTAGTAGAAATAATTATTAAGATTTAGGTTTCAATTAAATGGAGAACACTTTATAACTTAATTGACGATGTAATTAAAAATATTATCATCTTACACTTTATAAATTGACTTTATTCAACAAAGCCCACACATCTCTTTGCACAGAAGAGCCACTTTTTTCCGACTACAACGAGACCTCTGGCGATTGCACCACGATTCAGAAGCCCAGTTTTTGCACTCGGAGCGAAGATCGCACGTTTTACAGGTGGCGCCACAAAGAACTCGAACCTTGGCCTTACAGCTGCATTGAGCCGCCTTCTGTAGACAAAATTCAGCTTTATAATCCTCACAGCCGCTTTCAATTTCTATTTGATCTGAAAAATAAAGATAATATGTTGATAAAACAATGTATCTTTGAAAATACGAAACTCGCAAAATTACCACCGTCGTTATCACCTCCACCACCGTCGTTATCACCTCCACCACCGTCGTTATCACCTCCACCACCGTCGTTATCACCTCCAATGCCACCGTTATCTCCTCCAGAGCCACCGTCGTTATCTTCTCCAGTGCCACCGTTAACACCTACAGTAACGCCATTACCGCCTGCAGAACCGCCGTTAACACCTACAGTAACGCCATTACCGCCTGCAGAACCGCCGTTAACACCTACAGTAACGCCGTTATCGCCTGCAGAACCGCCGTTAACACCTACAGTAACGCCGTTATCGCCTGGAGTAACGCCGTTATCACCGATTTCAACTTGACTCCAGGATGAAGGCACAAATGTCTGGATACCGTCGTTGTTCACACTACTGGTAACATCTTCAGCGTTGACTGTAATTTATTCAAGAACAAAAAAATAGTATGTACAGAACAGTATGTACAGAACAGTATGCACAGAACAGTATGCACAGAACAGTATGTACAGAACAGTATGCACAGAACAGCATGTACAGAACAGTATGTACAGAACAGTATGTACAGAACAGTATGTACAGAACAGTATGCACAGAACAGCATGTACAGAACAGTATGTACAGAACAGTATGCACAGAACAGTATGTACAGAACAGTATGTACAGAACAGTATGCACAGAACAGTATGTACAGAAC
>JAUZNC010040458.1:0-12601 GCA_034780395.1 Vannuccia rotundouncinata | reverse complement strand
AGTGAATCGCTAAATTGATTTTCTCAGTTTAGTTAAATCTATATCTAAATAATATCTATATTTTTATATACTTTTTATTAAGATTGTATAAATAAAGTAGATATGATAAATATCTACTCTATATGGTAAATATGATGTAAATCCGTGAACAACGCAAAAGTCGATAAGTTTTAAAGTTTTATTTAAGATTAATTTTAATCCCATAATTTCTTATAATTGATTAAACTTCACATTTAGGGAATTCGAATATCATCTATCTATACAGACAGCATAGGAAGTAGATATTACTATACAACCTTTAAAAGATTAACATATTAATATATATATCAATGAATACTTATATTAGAATATCTACGGCAAGCTAAATACAACTTCTAAAATATTCTATTATCTAGGTATCTTTCTCAGTGAAGGTTCATTTTTAATGATAATTTGGATTCATATGAATGCATTGTGGAACAATTTTTATTAGTATTTTGACCACAATTTGTATATTTATTAATTCGTTAAGATTTGAAAAATAATTGTACTAGAAGGGATTCCACATTTGTTTCACTTACTTTCTTCACATTTTGTGCATTTGTTTCACTTACTTTCTTCACATTTTGAGCATTTGTTCACTTACTTTCTTCACATTTTGAGCATTTGTTCACTTACTTTCTTTACATTTTGAGCATTTGTTCACTTACTTTCTTCACATTTTGTACAGACTGCAGATGAACCACACGTCTTACATTGAAAACACAGACTTCTTTTTGTCCCCTCAACTTGTTTGCAAACACATAAACCCACTGTACACGAAGTCACTTGATAACAGGAATTACAAGCTGTTTTGTATAATAAAAACATCAAATAAACATAATGTATTTGGTATTTATCTTTTTTAATAATGTTTATTAATAATGTTAATAATGGTTATTTATAATAATACAATATTATAAATAATAAATAATAACCCTTTAAGAATCGTATAAATATAATTAAATAGTGATAAATAAAACTTATATATAAATTTGGAATCAATTGAGTCAGTTGTTGGTAAAATATACCACATAATATCTTATATGAGTGTCTAAAACAGCTCGTTATACGTATCACACACTTATAATATTATGTACACGGTATTTTAATTATTCCCTTGAATACCCTGATTTAACGTAAAATAGTATTTTCAATAGTTTTAAAAGGCAATACGTTTCAATGAGAAGATAGTTAACAAATAAATATTTAAAAATATATTCTTACGGTGGTTTTGAACATCCGGAATATCAACGCACAGTGAAATCGAAGCAACTGCGAAATAAATAATGTTACTATTTAATTTCTCTTGAATTATGTTGAAAACAACTAATATAATATCATACAATACAAATTCAGTCGTATGCTGAGGATATGTTACAATTTTGATGAGGTTTTACAAAAATAGGGTATCATAATATATTTACTAGATACGAGCATATTAGTCAATTTTTCTTCATGTGTTTGTTTTGAATTGTTTAAGAGTAAAACGATTATAATTTAAATTATCAATAAAAACAACCTTTAAAATAACTTTTATTAAAAGTCGTAATGACTTTTTAATTAATCGTAAATACCAAGAGTATTTCAATGTTACTCAAATGATTGCATTAGAAGGTGTTATTTAAAAGAATTGATAGTTTATTTCAAATGTAAATATACGGTAACATACTTACACAGAAAGAGTGAATTAAAAAATAAACATGATTTACAATTCATCCAATTCGCTTTCATATTTTTCGATAAAACTTAAAAAACACTGCATTATACAACACTATTTGAAACAATGGCGTCCTATTTTATACTAAAATATTCATGCCTCGTGATGTGAAACATAGGGAATGAAATAGAATAATCATATTATATATTTATGAATATAAATCAATATGATCAATACAAAATTTCTTAAAATTGAATTTGATTGGAAAACAGTAATTTGTTAAACTGAGTACACAATTTTGAAACAATCCATTCATATTGATATTTGTAATTTCAGGATGCTCGATTTGGTTATATGTGACGTTTTGGATAATTTATTCACGCTCACAATAGAATGGAAAGTAACTTTGTTGAGCTGCGAAACCAGTGTCACGCTGTTCTCTTTTATACCGCTCCACACTGACACGATTCTTGTGACCAGTGATAAAACAGATAAATGTGAGAATTTGAAAGCTGTATTTTTTTGTAAACCATGATTTTGGAGTTTTGCTAAAAAGAGAAAATTATTTTGTAAACAGATGGGGTGATTCATGTATAGCTCCCAAGCTTTGAGACGACTATTTTAACTGTTTTTTGTTTTCATACGAATGACGCTTTCGCGTTCTTTGACAATGTTTCGTGACAAATTTTAGATGTCGAACACCAGTAGACGACATTTCAAACCATAAGCTGGATTTATTAAGGTGTGGAATTGTTTCACGACCACGAAGTGCTAAATAGAAAATCAATTTAAAAATATTTTCATCCTGGGGGATTGTTGATCAAAATGCCGGCAAACTGTAAACCAGTGTCTTGTTGTAATTCGGTATAGAAATATCTCAACTAAATATTTAATGCCGAGAAATATTTACTCTGAGGAACGATATAAGCTTATACTTTGTCCTTTGTTTCTCTCTTGATGGAGGAGAATTTCTTTTCCAATCTTGTCAAATCATCAATTAATGAAGAATACAGTTGATCGATAGTCTAAAAAGCATACCGACTTCGAACACATTTCTTATAGACGACTCCTCTAATATAAAATTTAGCTCATTATCGTTTAAACCAGATATTTCACCACCAAGGAGGTTTGAAAACATTATAAGTGCAAAATGTATTCATGTTGTAACTTAGTATAAAATTGAAATAATGATTATCTCAATATTAAAATACATATTGCATACCCATAAAATTTCATATATTATCACCATGAATAGATTACATTTTCGGCAATTTCGTCGTTTTCATAAATAAATAATAATATAGAAAGGTTTACAGATAATTTATAAATTTTAAATAACAAAAACTGTTTTAAATTTAAAAATTACTTTAAACAATTTTCATAGAAAAATAGTGTTATAGTCATAGATTTTGATTAACCATTGTTCTGTGATTATAATAAATATTAATTGTTTATAAATATAGCTTTTATGTAAAAAGATAGCAATAAAAATATGTACCAATAGGTAAATCATAGACATTACAATAAAATCTAGTGCGGTTTTAGTGGAGTTTGGGGGGTTTGAACCACAACCCATTTTCAAAGCGGCGTTTATATGTGCCCCCTTGAAAAAATTGAGCCACCCCACTTTCCAATTCCTAGATCCGCCCCTGAAAATTACAGATAAGGGGTTATTATAGATACAGTATAGATATACAATATCTATGAGGTAAATTGAATGATTGAAAGTTGCATCCATCATCACGATTGATTGAGGATGTTTTAAAATAAAAATAAATAAATAAACTATATTTATAAAGCGCCTTATAAACACAAGGTTTCTCAAAGCGCTGAGATTGAGAAAAAAAATAGTCAAAAAGAAGTCAAAAAAATGAAGTTAGATACTGAATGAAGTTAGATGATGAAGCATAATCGAGGAATCAAGCACAATTTTATAGAACAAACGAGTCATAATTAAATCCTAATTTTACCGACGGTTTGTTCACTGTTTGTTCACGGTTCACTGTAAATTTTGTAATGGCATTTTTAAAAATAAATTGAAATGCGTTATTTCCAAAATTGAAATGCGTTATTTCCAAAATTGTAATGCCATGATTGTAAGGCCAACATGAATTTGGAATTACATAACATGGCATTACAAATCATCGCGATACAATTACAATTACCATTGTATTGGCATTACAATAAAAAATATAAATATATAGAATTGATGATTCGCATCTGTTTTATATGCAAATGTTTTCTGCAATCCTTTATATTGTCCAATTTTTCCTTTTAGGGTGCTCGGATGAGTTAGTGGCAAATCGATAAACAAAATTGCGTTGAAAAATATCAACTAAGAACATAGTTTAAAAGAGAGTGGAGTATATAGTTTAGCTGTAGGAGTTAATTTTCTACAAATAATAACAAATATGTTGATAAAGAAAAGTTATAATTTTTAAAGAATATATTTTCAAATAAAAATAATATCATATTTATAATTCACGGAAAAAATACCGCATAGAATCGTTTGTGTATAGCAGAAGTTGTCTATCATACAAATCGTCTGTCTGGCGCTTTTTATGCTGTCATTCAGCGCACTGCACTGCCCTTATGTGATTGGCCATCCAAGTCGGAATTCATTATAAGAAAATCTCCCAAGTCTGGTCCTCAGTATAACAACATAGTAGCCATTAGAGATAGACACCCAAGAAATACATTGGCTCCTCGCTTCACAGGAAGACACAAGGTCAAGAGACGAATGGGATATTCTGTACTGTTGGAGTCCGGCAAACAAATCAATTTCCATGATGTTGTTTTGGTGGAGACGAGTGAAGGTAGATGTCTTTAGATTACCTAACTATTATTGATTGACTGTGTGTATATAAAAATTATAACTAATATTACTTGACTACGTAATATTTAATGTATCGTCCATGTATTTAATATTATGTAGAGTTCAGTTCACATATGATGCTTATTATGATGTCCTCATAAGTAATAAGTATGCATACAACAAGATAAACAATATGGACCACATAAACCATATAAACAAAATGGTAATATGGAAAGTAAGTTAGTGGCAACACCTCTACACCTAGCAAGTTTCAAACAATGGCAGTGGAATTGATACTTCATCTCTATCAATCATAAGGTTGTTGCTGACATTGTTGATGACCCAGCTGTAGCCCATCTGCTTTAGAGTGCTTTTGGTTGATGCTAATCCATCCAGTAACCCACGGAACACACATGCTGATTCAAAAACGCTTTTTATGTGCTGCTCTATCAAGCTCATGAGTGTAGATGCCAACAAACCTAAGCAAAAAAATGAAATTTAGAAATATTTTTAGATTATTAATAATTATAAAAAACTTTTTAAATAACTTCTTAACTTAATATAAGCTTTTCGAGCAATGAGAAGATAACATTATCTATCAGATAAAACATTGGAAAAAATATATATAGGTACTTTGTATTATATATAATAGCACTTTAATTCTAAAACTATATAGAAAGTGTGTATTTTTTCTTGAAGGGGGGCATGTGCCCCCGAGCCAAACCCCCACCCCCCCCCCCCAGGCCATCCCTGATACTTTGTACAAGCAAGTTTTCCTGTGCAATGTTACAATATAATATTAAGATCAGTCAATAAAGAATGTTATAAAAAATTGTTGTGAATAAAATTAATTAGTAAAACATTAACTTTTTAGAGAAATACAGTCATATATATTCAGGGTTCATACACTTTTTGAAAAATAAAATTGAGGACATTTCCAGAACAATTTCAGAATTCATAGGAAAGTTTCTGTAGGATTTTCAGAGTTACAAGGATAGTCAACAACTGACACATTTAAATTTTCATCCATAATATCCAGGTCTCAAAATTATAATCATATTCAGATTTACAGAAATCCAATCAATATATGAGTGGTAATGGCTACATGGTAACTATCACATAGTCCTCAAAATGTACTGATTTTAAAACTAAGAATGCATTAAATAATATATAATACTGTGCATTAATTGTTTTATAAAATAAATTTTACACATACAAATATCATTTTTGTAAAACTTTTAATTTGACGAAATTTGATTTTAACAGATGAATTTTGAAACATTTTGGATTAAAATTAAATGTTTACTATTAGTATATATAGGTACTGCTTTTAGGATAGTATGATTAATAGTGATAGTAGGGGCACTTCAATAAATATGTGTCTAATAGTTTAAAAATATATAATTAAATATAAAAAAATATAGAATATTATTTTATTTTATTATTATGAATATCTTTATTTAGACTATTTGGTATAATAAAGTAATCATTACTTTATGACCTACATTAATTAACATTAGAACAGGCTAGTGGACCATCAATAAAAACGTTGATGATATTTAAATGCTTATACATTTTATGTATCAGTGGTATGAATGTCATTTAATTATTATCGCATAAACAGGTTTAGAGAGGGTCCAAGGAATAAAAAGGTCCCAAAGGAAAGTGAACATATGCATATTTTGCAGACATAGGCACTTTAACTTAGTACAAATGTATTTTGTATCAAATATCCCCTCCCACTGCCTTATTACTATTGCAGATTTGGAAAACTCCAACAAATTTAATAACAAAAAGCAAAGGATATCTAATCATACAATTTAAAATAATAATTCAATATCATTGTGTTGATACTCTGAAATCTATAAAATTGACCAATTTAAAACTGTATAACAGGGTTGTCCACTGATATTCAAGAATTATAAGAATTATAATACATTTAAAATAAAATAAAATATCTATGAGTCTAAAGTCTATAACATAAAAAGCTACAATTGTCACATTATTAGAATGATAGTTTACAGAATAGTTTATTGTGTAGTTTATAACTAATATGCACTAGCACTATACTATTAATAACTTTGATTTTGAAAAGTGGTTACTTTACATTATTTTATAATTATTGAATTTATATTATTAATTTATTTCATAATTTAAAAAATTCAAATAAGGATAATTTTAAACCTATAAGTTATACATATAGTCATGTATTAATAATGATATAGTTGAATAAATTAATTTTTTATCTGTTTTGTTAAATTTACTTAATTGGCTAAGAAAATTGAAAAATCCGGTAATTAAAGGCTGAAGTAATGGTAGACAGGGTAGGGTGTGGAGGGCACTTCTCCCTGGCCAGTATATAATAGTTAACAATGACTTTCTAATGGCTTGTTGTGCCCTCAAATGTGAATATATGACACTGTATCTGAATTAACATTTCATAGACATAATTAACAAAATAATTAAGTAAAACTTAAAAATAGCCTAGGAAATCTAAAATGTTTACATTAGTGATTCTAGCAGCTGCTATATCGTTCCTCTTAGTACCACATCCAGGACTTCGAGCCTCTCCGATTGAAAGCTCCTATCAGATTTTCTCTGGTGACACGAGAGTGGAAGTGTACGAGTGGAACCAGGTCAAGGCCGACAAGCTGTTCAATTGTCCATCAGAGAGAAATCTACTCACCGGAAGACAAAGCTCTGCTGTATCTGCTCAGACCGCTTCAACCCGAACGACGAGTCAAGGAAGAAGTGGAAAGTACGTGAGCATGACCATCTTACCGGTAATTTTTCATTTTCTAATTATTATTGTTTAATAAAATTCTATAAAATTCTATTTTCTTTCATCTTTCCAGGTGCGTATCAAGGTGCAGCTTGCCAGGAGTGTAATTGGAAGATGGGGCTTCGCGATAACTTTCTCCCCGTGTTTTTTCACAATTTCCGGGGCTATGACTCGCATATCATCTGCGCAGACGGCTTGGGCAAGGTCGGAGGATGGGACGTGTCGGTTATTGCCCAGACCAAGGCCACAACAAACAACCCACGGGGGAAGAAGATGAAGATAGGGTTCCGTGACTCTCTGCAGTTCATGCGGCCTCGCTGGATTCCCTAGTGAGCAATCTTGCTCCGCACCAGCTCATATGACTAGGAAAGCCCAGAAGTGGATCTGCTATACGTGGAAGCGAACAACCTCTATGGCCACGCACTTTCCCAGAAGCTGCCACAGTCTAATTTTGAGTGGATTCCAGAGGATGAACTTCAGACTCTGGACATACTGAATTTTGACTATGGTGAAGACGTGGGACATATCCTGGAGGTCGATCTGGAATATCCTAAGCAGGTACAAGACCGCACCTGCGATCTACCCTTCGCACCTGAGAAATGCGAACTCCCGAAACGATACCTGACGGATTTCATGCGGGAACAATGGCGTCATCTCAACGCCGACAAGGACAAGGTGTTTAGAGGCACTACGAAGCTTCTCCTAACTCACTGGGACAAGAAGGAATATGTGGTTCACGGCCGGCTGCTTCAGTTCTACCTAGTACAAGATATGAAGTTTATCCGAATCCGACGCGCTCTTCGATTCAACCAGTCGGCATTCTTCGAGCCTTTTATTTCCTAAAACTCTCAGAAACGTCAGGCGGCATCCAACTTATTTGAAAAAAATTACTATAAGCTTCGTAATAATGCTTTATCTGGAAAAACGATGGAGAACGTCCGAAACGGAGGGTAATCATATTTTAATTAATATAATATTAGCTATTTATATAATTTAATATAATCTCCATCTTTCTAGAATGAAGTTTCCTCTCTGCACTACACAGGAAAGCCTGCTCACCTGCTCTTAGAGACCCGAATTCCTCAGTTCTGTTATTTTTAATGATAGTCTGATTGGGGTTAGGTTAGTGTTTGTCGCTGTTCCACCCAAAGCGGTGAAATAAAAAGTAAAATAAGCAAGGAAACCATTGAGTCGCTGTTCCACCTTAGGCTCAAATGAGATAGACATGTAAGTATAAAGAAAATCAAGCAGAGAAGCATGAGGAGGAGGCAAAGAAATCCGTAAAACAGGATTGGTATTAAATTTGAGATTGGTAACATATTCTAGATTGGTAGTAAATTTAGTTTTCAATGATGTTTTATTAATGGCTTGTTCAAGCTCCAAAGTGCTCTGATAATCACCAGGTGGAATGTAGACTTTTTCATAAGTCTATAGTCGGTATTGTAATCATGATTCTTCAAAGGTACGATCAATAATTTATCTATTCCATGAAAATTGTAGATAGCCGGAGGATAATTTGCTATTTGATGTTAAATCACGTATAAATGACGCATGTTTTTTCTCAAGGTAAAATCTTCCTAAAATATTACTATTAGCGTTTAGAGAATGAAATCCTAGTATAATAACCAAATGGATGGTTATAGTGAGTTTGCGGAAATTTTCTAAATTTTATTTGAAAACATAGCGTTTACTGTCTGTATTATATGTCAGAGACCATTTGTCTCCAAAAATATTAACAGGTATTTTTATTACAAGATATTTTATGTTTACAATTTTTTCAAATGTATCCCTCATATCCACGTGAGCAATATTGCCACTCTCTAAAGTAGATAGTATATTATCGTCTGGTAGCTTATCAATTATAACATCTTGATATTGAACAACCTTAGTCGTTGAAGCTGTAATAGCGCGGTTATGAAAGAGATCTCAACAAGTCCCATCTCCCACTTATGAGAAATATCTGGCAGCTCAATTGGATTGAGTAGTTGGGTTAGATACTGAGACGGGTATTACCTTATTCTGCTTTATAGCTTACATTGCTGGGTAGGACAACATGAAAACCGGAATTAGTATGGGGCATCTTGAACTCCTCCATTTTGCTATATTTTATCCATGTAGGTTGTTTATAATCCCGCCAACGGACAAGCGCCTCTTTCTTCACCCCTCTCCTTCGTGTACGCAATATCTGATCAATTCTAGTGTATCCATCGCGATCACTCACGGCCTGCAATTCCTAATTATAGAATGAGCTTTCAATGATTTCACTATTATCCAGTGTACGTATACGATAGGTGACTTGGCTAAACTTTGAATTAACACTATGCACGATGTATTCCTCTTCAGACCAGTTGGGTTCATATCCTTTGTCAAAGGTTGCCTTATGACGAGAAATTTGTATACGATCTCCCATAACAAATTTAGTCTTCTCTTTCTTGGATGAGTCATTAGTACTTTCTCCATGCACATATAACCAAACATCTGTTTCATTTCCAGGCATAACATCTTCAGGGGCCATACCAATAGTACGATGATTATAGGAGTCGAGTAGTTTCGGTAGAAGAGTTAGCCACTTATGATTCCCTTGTCTTGTGAAAGCTCTCCACATGAGTGATTTAAGTGTTCTATTAAATCTTTCTACAATTGCAGCCTTATACTCTGTTTTAACACTAAACTGTTCAATTCCAAACTTTTCTCGGAGATAATTGCGTACAAGTCGATTTTGAATCTCAAGACCCTGATCCGTTTATAGGCGGCGGCGCACTCGACCATGTGACATCTTTCTGAATAGGGTTGTAAATGCAGCATGAAGTTAGACTGCTGATTTCCGCTTAATTGGGATTGCCCATGCATAGCGTGAGAGAATATCAATTACAGTCGTCAGATAACGATGGCCCTTGTTCTCTCGAGCAAAGGGTTGCATTTTTACAAGGTCTGCTTGCCATTGGGAATCCATTTTCCTCACCATATACTTCCGAAGTAGAAATTTCCGTCGTGCTGGTTTGTGCAGATGGTAGGACCACTAATTTTTAAAGCAATTGTCTACTCGTTTTCGAGGGAGACTGCTCGCCTTCATCAACGGATTGACTCCTCCGTATGAACGTTGTGATCGTCTAGCGCAGCACACATTATTAGACTCTATTTGAATATTGAGATTATTTTCAGAATCAGCTGGTTTATTTAGACAGCAGCAGCAATTTAGAAGTGATGCTGGATTCATTGAAAATTAAGAAGAATATATGCATATATTGTTTATGGGGCGGAAGGAGTTGCCCATAATGATAATGGATCGGTTTGTTCATCAACAGATTGGAACTCTACTTCATCATTAGAGGATACTGCTCTAGTAGAAAAGAAGGGAATTTGGTAGTTGCTGTCTTTTGTAGCTTTCAAATTGGAGGTATGTTTGCAATTCCGGGTAAGAGTGTGTGAAAAAATTCCCATCCATTTGGTAAAATATCTTGACGATCCTGTTTAGGTGAATGTGTGGCAAAATAGATTAGGTCTAAAATATGACTTCCCACTCAAGACGATCACTATATCGAATTTTACTGAATTTATCTAATGCACGTTTCCTACGCTGTGTTGCAAACTTATCAATTGATGTTTTATTTATAATTTCACTGGAAAATGGATCTTTTTTAGAGGGAGGAGGAATATTTTCTTTAGACGACTGCTCGGCTGATCTAGCCATTTTTGCTGCTGATCGATCGGTAAATTCTCATTTGATACAGTAGCAGGTTCATTCATTTTCATACGTGTATACTCCAGTTGTGGGATTACAACCATGCGACGGAAAAGAGTATTTGACATTTTAATTTCCTGCGATTTTATTGACGATTGCTCCTGCACCTGCGGCTACAGCTCCGGCGACTGCTGCTTTTGCGGCGATAGGGGTTGCGGTCGTTGCCAATGCAATAAAAAGAGGGATGAGTGCTGGGAATATTCCTCCTTTCTGTCTGATTAAAAGTTTACGAGCTTTTTTAACACCTTCTGGTTTACAGTATACTCTACCCGTGTGATGACGAGTATGTGAGAGACAGTTTTTGACAAAGTTGAACATTTTTTCCTTATTTCGAGCAAGTTGTTTCTTGACTTTTGGGCTGAGTCTTCTATCCTACTTTAAATAGTGATATGCAATCAATCTGTAGCTCGTATCTTCTGAGGTGATGCCTTTCTGATGAGAGCCGTATAACGTTTTCTATTTCCTCGACTAGCAATTAGTTGGATAACAATTTTTTTTAATATGTTTCAATCTGTATGCGAGGTCATCGTTTTGTTTATAACATTTATCCCCCCCCTCTTTCTCTCTCGATTGTTTATAGCTAATGGAGCTGTCTAAAACTGCCTGATGATGGATGGTAGGTAAACAATTTGTGGAGCTTCATTCGGTAGAATTTGTGCACGTATGCTTAACTCTCGAGGTTTTTCCTGGTTCAAATCGATGAAAAGGTATGCATGTTGTTTCCTCAAAGTTGCATCTCCAAATGCCTGAGTTAGGAATTTCCCCTTTCTAGGATACATTTGACGTGAGAGTATGTCAATCTGACTTGCATCGCGTGTTTTTTAAAAAGGACCATATATTGAGTGTTGAGAGTACGTGTTTGCGCCCCTTTTCTACCTTGAAATAGATTCTGAATAAATTACAGTACTGAATATTCTGAATATAAATAACAGTACAGGGTGTATGATGTACCATGCGCGTAAATAAATTACTAACAACCTTGGAGTTTTCCATTTCGTTCATCAAATCGTCCAAAACAACCAAATCATAGGGTTGGACCATATCGAAGGAATCAGGTAATCCTTGATATATTCTATATTCATCCTTGTTCATTTGACGTCCCTCATATTGATTGCCTGTGAACCATTTTATATTTCTTTGTGGCTTATCATATATTGCATCACGACTAGCATGGAGCTCATATGATTTAGAGAGAAATCCATATTTTATTTTTAAATGACTTATTTAGACTCTTGTTTATAGTTATTCTGGTGTATAAGTAGGAAAGATGATGCGAAATTGTTTAATTAATAAGAAAATATTTTAAAAAATGGTCGTATTTCTCCTGCTCTTATCATCTACATGTGTCAATAAAGTGTTTCGTGGTCAATTCAAACTGCTGGCTACTGCTATGTTTGATTGTCTGTTTCATCCAATTATGCTGGCCAATATTTGTATCCCCTATTATACACGAAAAACCTTATATGTATCGTGTGAAATGTGCTAAAAATTGACTTTTTTCAACCAATAAATTCCGTATTATGGGAGCTGATATAAATCTGGATGCAGTCATAACCTTAATACTACACCATCTCCCCTATGGTA
>JAUZNC010040447.1:5617-17765 GCA_034780395.1 Vannuccia rotundouncinata | reverse complement strand
GGAATGTAAAGCATTTGTTCATTATGATCAAACACCTCTTCCCAAACATAGCATCAGCGGAAGAAGAGGAAGTACCTCAACTAACATCACTACTAGAGTTCCTATCAGAGTTAGAATAAAACTAAGTTTACTAGAATTTATTTTTAGAACTCCATAAAACTAGTATAATTGTCATGGCAAGACAGTCTTGCCACCCATTGAGGAGTGAACATTATCTCATGGCAAGACTGTCTTGCCACCCGGGTACAAATGGTTAAGTGTATAATGTATGCCAAGTATATCCTTGTTAGACTATATAAAATGCAGACTAGTATAGGAGATATTGGGGACCAAACATGAATTCTTACCAATCCAGAATCAGTTGGACCAAACAGGAATTCATGTTAAATGTTAAATCACTATTTATGTGAATAATAAAAATGCTTAATTTATATAACAATTTTTATTAATTTATTGTTTAATCTTATTAATATAAATATTAAAATTAATACCACCATTTTTATATGTAACAAATTTGCATGCATTATAGTCAATTCTTTAGTAAATAGTATTGTTTATATTTAAAATTTAGTGCCTAGAAATATATTAATAATTTTTATTTCTAAAAAAATTACTGCAAAAGCCACATATTAGAAAATATACATATTTCTATTTTTTCAAAAATTTTAATAAAAATTTCTCATATTGAAATGAGAAACACAATATCAATTTTATATGCATTTAATTAATTTTAAATGCATTATATAATAATGTTGTATTCTAATTTGGTCGAATGAACCAGGAATATTTTAGAATAAGATTTCCATATTGTGTGCAGGGATGGGAATCTTCAGTGGATCCATAGATTTCAGCAGATTTGGTGCCCAATTTTATTATTTTTTATTAATCTTTTATATGAGGGGCCAGATTATTTAAAACTGCTATTCCCATCCCTGTATATGAGTTCTTCATATAATTAATACATTCAATATCATTTGTTTCTTAGAATATGTGTTGGCAACCATCTGTGGACCTGACCATTTGTGGACATTTCAATTGATACAATCTATGTCTTATTCATTTACGTCTTATATGATCTACAATGAATGCCCATGATTAGTTGGAAGAGTTTCTAGCTGTTGACAATGATTTGTTGATGCTAAAAGATTGTAATTATTTGAAATTATACCTTTGTTTCATGTATAATAAAAAATAGTGGAATATGTTATTTTACATTATAAAAAATATTGAATTAAAAATTTTGTGAAAAAAAATATGGATCAGTTTTGAACAAAAATAGGAATGTTCAATGATTTTTAGTTTATGATATAATGATTGGACCATTTGTGGACATTTCCATGATTTAAATAATTTCATTGTCCACAAACAGTCATGTCTACAGTTGCCACTGCCTGACCATTTGTGGAAATGTTCATAATTGGTCCGGACTGTTTGTGGACATGTTTATTACATATAATATTAATTTTACACATATATATGAACTTCATATATTGCTGACTGTCAGTTTGAAACTGTAAGCAAACCATTTGTGGACATGTGTTTTACAGATCTAAAAAAGTCTTACAAAAGATTTTGAAATCATTTAAATTATGGAAATATCCATAAACAGTTGGGTCCACAAATGGTCTGGCAGTGGCAACCAATTGTGGACACAACCATTTGTGGACATTGAAATCATTTAAATTATGGAAATGTCCACAAACAGTCCAATTGTTATATTATAAACTACAAATCATTGAACATTTCTATTTTTGTTCAAAACTGATCAATGATTTTTCTTTGCATAAATTTTAAATGTAATATTTTTTATAACATAAAATAACATATTCCAATATCTTTTAGCATCAACAAATCATTTTCAACAGCTAAAAACTCTTCTGACTGACCATGGATAACATTGTAGATCATATAAGACATATATGTGTAATATGTAGATTGTATAAATTGAAATGTCCACAAACAGTTGCCAACATATGGCATATTGTCTTATTTTTAATTTTTTTCATAGCCCTTACCCTGTTGTTGCCGGACAGCCCCTTATGAAGGGATCCAAGAGGGATTTAGGTGAGGCCCATTTTTAACTTGCACCATATAGGTAGCCTCATAGAAAGCTATCTGAGAATGCTAATGATTTTTTTTCAATCATGGGATGAGCTGGGTCTCAAACCCAGGTTTCCGCTTTAGTAGTCAGATGTGCTAACCACTACACCACTGCGCTCTCACCACTGTCTTATCTCAGGAGGTGGTGAAGACAAAATCATAATATTTGCAATCTTCAATAACCTTAAATATTTGCAATAAAATCTTTAAAATAACAATTTAATTGTCAAAAATGTGTTTAATATTGTAAATCATTGATTTTTATTGATTCTGGAGGCCATTTGGTGTGCATGAACCCCTAGTGATGATCTTAAGACTCAAAATTTTGATACTATATGGTCAGAAATGAATTCAGTACCATAAAAAATCTACAATAAAACTTCAGAATAGTAAAAATCGGTTCATTATTAGGAAATCCAGGGCTAAGTCAGTCTGGGGCTAATAAAAATGGGTTCCAGAGGTCAGAAAATTTGTACCCCACCTTTTTCAATCACTAAGAGGCGAGCAGGCGACTAAGAGGAGCTATTTTTATTACATACCAAACTGCACTATAATGAAGTCTGTGTTTTCTTCAGAATTTTTTTACAGAAAGCCAGTCTGAGAAGTAATTAAAGTGTTGTTCTTAAGACTAGTCCATATTTAAGGAATGTCACTGTTTTTTTTTATTCCAGCATAGGTAATTTTAAGATATATTATATATACACTAATTAGTAACTATTATATAGTTTAATATATAATTTAAAAATTACAATCTATAAAATTTCTAATGTTACAAATACAAATTTATATTAAAAAATATGTAAAAATATGTTGAAACATAACATACATTTCATCAATAAAACTTTCTCAGTGGTAACCAAATAGAAATGTAATGTAATTCAAAAGAATTACAACAAATATAATTTAAATTAAATAAAAAATTAAGGATTTAAATTTTTCATATTATATGCAGTTGGTTTTTGGATTTTGTGAGATATTATTATAAGTTCATAAACAGGGTTTATAATCAGTCTTGAAGAAGGCTGTAAATATCTTAAAGGGTCTTGGATTTAAAATTTTAATTTATTTTGAAGACTCAATAAATGAATGAATTGTGTTCTATCTCTATTCTTTGCAATAGTATTGTTTGTGAATAGTTTGTCAGAGTAATTGGTGGTGTTACTGTATGTAATGTTAAGGCATGAATGAGAAAATAGAAGAATTTGCAATGTTTTTGTATATGAGGGGCAATAAATGTGTATGTTTGAACAATATATAAACTACTGAACATAAATCAATACAAAGATTATAGGTAATAAAGTCTGTCAAAAAATAAAGTAAGAGAAAGTTAAAATTAAAAATTTTGTTTTTCAAAAAATAAGTAACATAATTAAACATTATTGGATATGATATTTATATATAAGGAAGGTTTACTTCAGGATAACTCAAAAACCAGACTATCATTAAATAATTTTGTTGGTAGAGTGAAATTGTGATTTCCAGACATGATGCAGGGTTGGTAATTTGCGAATTTTGAATGCAAAATGATTATTTGTTATAATTTGTATAAAATGTGTTTTATTTTCATTATAATATTACTATACATAATTTTTCGTCTGGTTGTTGTTTTGAATAAATTATTTCCAAAACTTTGTACTGCATTTTTAATTTTTGATATGGGGGGCTGGCCCCTATTAAAATAACTTCAATGGATTTTTCTTATACCTGTTCCCAGCCCATCCCTGATGATATGATTTAAACATATTTCTAAGGCTCTATTTGACCTTATTTTGAAGAATTTTACAAAGTGAGGTAGATTACTTTGTGAAATGATAATTTTAATTTTATAATTGAATTGCATTCTGCATCTTTTTAAAGATGGTTTCCACAATCTATCTCTGAACAGACATAATTTACATTTCCTGCAGTTTATGATTTGTGAAGCAAAAATGTCAACATTTTCAGCTCTATAAATTTTTCTGAAAATTAATCGTTTAATATGTTTTGATCATAAATTATTAATATATTAATAATAATGAATTTATTTAAATCTATTAATGCTTGACATTTTTTCAATGTAGATACTACCTAACCAAGAGACTTCTTGAAAAGCTGTTAGCATCCCAACAAGAATGAAGCGAACTGTCATCTACTTTCTTCTTCTTCTCATGAGTTGCTATGTTCTCCTAGTAACTCAACTTCTCTGGAAGGATCGGAATGTAGAGCGTGAGAAGATACCCGAGTTTGACCATGCCCACTTTGCACGGGACCGCAAGAAAAGAATTCTCTACCATCACCGTGGGCACAAGGCACAAATTCCCAACCACCTTATCGCTTCCATCAGTGCCAAGATGCCCCGTGCTGATCAGGCTGCGCGCATGTTTATTGACAATCTTGACGTCAGACCTGTACAGGTTATGGACAAGACGGCCTGGAACCTTTCTTATGAATGGACTAAACAAGCTTTGGATGGAATTCCCAGGCTCGGTATTACATGATTTAGAGAAATAGGCTGCCTGAGATTTCTGAACTGTTACTTTTGTTTTCATATTTACTATCTCATTTAACTGAATTTTTTGTTAAGTTTTTTAACGAAGTTTAGAGTAAACAAGTGTCCGTAAATTATAACATAATAGTTTTATTCTTCTTATTCAATTTTAGAATACATGATGTCTCATCTGGAGGATACGCCCGTAGAAAGTGTCAACATTGTCACTAAAGCAGACAGCTGGCGCCAGATTCGACTTGTGCTTCGGGGCAATCAAATTGTTAATTTCGTGCCAAAATTGTGAGCCATCTTTATTATTGCGTAACTTTAAAGAGATATATTTGTATTTTTTAAACTGAAAGTTCAATACAGAAAGTCTAACAAAAAAGGAAAATAATTTCAATTCTTTACAATATATTAAAATCAAATATGTAAATATTATAATAGGTATCATTATTATAAATATTTCAAATCTAAAAATATTTTTTTACTTTATACCTTGAGGACTGCAAATAAAATATCGGTAATTGAGCACCAATTTATCTAGGTCACTAGACTTGTAAACTTGTACCCATGGACTTATAATTATATTTTATAACATAATTTTGAATCTACCATGTACCAACAGTTACGATATTGATTATGTTGTCCTGGGGGCTCCAGAGTCCACACGAGAACGCCACTATAGTCACATTTTGGCCTATCACTTGAGCAGGTACAGAAATCTATTTAATTACACTGCTTTAACCCTCTTCCTTTCCTTTTTGGATTTCTTGAAAAGTCTAGTTGACTCCAATTCATATCTTTAGATTACTTGGTTTCTCCAATATACCGGTGGCCAAAGGTCGCAGATTTAATGTGACAAAACATCTCACTTCCATTGGAAGCGCAGATTTCCTCAGTCATGTCTTCAATTTTGGTGAGCTCATATTTTATTAATGCCTTGTTATTTTAATTTATGAAAATTGTGCTATTAATTATAATTATATTTTATCACTAACTGAATTTGGCATTGTCTACTTGCGTTCATATGATACTATTCCGTGTCATTAATATACTCGTATACTAATATTATTTGAAGTAATATATAATTACGGTCCGACCTCTTTTTTTTTGTTAAGATGGTCGGACATGCATTAGTCTCGAGTGTCCAAGGTGTACTAATCTTGCCAGATCGGTGTGCAGTGAAGTCTCTGGGGAGATAGAGGGCGCTTTGCTCTTTCTGCCACAGGACACCAACCATACCTCTCGTATACGACACAATCCTTGGCAGTATAATCTTTTGACTGGGTGAGAAAAATTTAGCTTTTGTTGACACTTTTTTTGTTTTAGTGATATTACTATTGAGTAGCATATTGCATTTTATTTAATACTTTGTATTATGATATAATTTTAACATTGTGGTAACTTTAGTAATGTATTCAATAATTTGTTAACTTTTTATACATAATAATAATATGTAATTGTCTAATATAATATATAATTCAAGGTATCTTTACTGTAAATGAGTATACTTTTTAAAACAATTATGTTGGTTATCAATTATTTTTAAATTTCGTGCAATATATTATATTATTTGTAATCATTTAATTCCCAAGCTTTTTAACTCACTACTTTCGACTTAAGAATAGTATTTCTCCCGTTTGAATTTAATCTTTTTTAGTTTAAAATATTTCATCATGCTTTAACATTGTAAACATTTTATTTCTTTTAGTTTTATTTAATTGTTATAATTTCTTAATATATTGTATTTGTCTCACAATTTGACTATTTATAATCCTTATTTAGTACGATAATTGTTTTATTTCATTAAAATAATCAGCATAGATATATGAAATAAATCTAAATTTACGTTACAAATGTATTTTTATTTTAGATATAAATTTTCATTAGATAATTAAAATTTTATTTTCACTGGTAAAAATATTAGGAAAAGCAATTAAATGGCATTCGCTTGTATTCAAGTATGTAAAATGTCTATATTAGTCATTAACTAGTTCCTTATACTTAGTTAAAACTCTGACATTATATAGTTGGAGTACATGTTATAACTTGCCAGACCTCACCCACTTCATATACTTGGCATCAGTATCGCTCAACCACTGCTGAAGCCGATTTACTTACCCTTGAATATTAATATCGTTTTATGCAACACCGATAGTTTGCTAATTATATTTATTACGTAATCCAAAAAAACCCATTGAGGAGGAGTTTATCATCATCTTTGACGAAGTTGCTTCTATGCGCAACTTTATTAATACAAGATATCCCACTGACTGGCATTGCCTCCTGCTGACTCCTTATTTTGGCACACAACTCTGAATTTTAATATATTTCAATGCGGTATGATGCATTTTTATAATAAACTATATGATTATGGTTTTGAAGACAACTGTATAGCTTCAATTTGTTTGTGTGTCATGTTGAATCGCTTTAGTGTATACCTATGTCAAACCACAAAGTCTTAAATGTGCCCTCAATAATTTTATTCTTTGTCTTGAAGTAGTTATTTTTAGAACTGATATCATGTCCTATTTTTAGTATTTTTACACATGATGACAGTTACCCCCATGAATTCTTTCGCAAAGATAAAGTCTTTGAAACCATCAAAGTCATAAAAACACATTGCCACTAGAAAATTGATATTGTTGAATACAATAATTTGCTTAATCTTTTACTTTTTCGTTTGTGATTATTAACCATTTCTTTACAGCATGGAACAAATGTCTTTTCAAGTATCTTTTCACATCCAACATTATGTTTTATTCTGATTTATTTATTATGTAAAGATAATTTTGTTGATTTATCGCAGAGTTTCTTTTTTGTTGTTTGTAGTTTATCGAAAGTGAAAGTAAAAAGGCTATGTGGTAACACCAGCGATCCAACTGAGTTGGCCTATCTACTGGAGGTTGTGGACGCGACCATTTTTGACTTCCTGATGGACAATCGGGATCGACCTGATTTCACCCTGGCTAAAGACCACACCATCCGAAATTTTGATAGTGGATTTGGGTAAGTGTTGATTGTTAATGTTAGGGAGAGGTCATCCGATGGATTTTTGGCTATACGAAGGACTTTTTAAGTACGAAAAGTTTTCCTTATGTATCAATTCAGTGATGTCTTCCGAAAGAATTAATTTGCTACCGCAGCCAGATCGGAATTTTTGGATTAAATTTCTGTTGCAACAGTTTTTGATTGTAGTATTATAGCGAATTGGCATAAATGCGTATAGTAATCTTTGATATCGCCGACAACTTCACTAGATTAGCAAACTACCGCTTTATACGTAAGACTACGTCCAATCTATAAAACGGGTAAATCAATAGCCAACGGATTATTTAAAATTAAATCTATGTTGTAAATTAAATATAGCATATGCGGAATAAAGATCCATAATATGTATAAAATTAAAAGAACTAACTTGGGCAAAGGTATATTACTCATATATTCATTTTCAATTAAATTGTCTTAGTGTAATATCATTTAATTTTTTATAACGTTATTTCTAATGTATTGTTTATCAACATTTTATTTGTATGGTAATTCAGATTTAGTTTTTTCTTATAATTCTTTAATAGTAAGTTATTTACTATTAAATAATAAACCAGATATTTGCTGAGGATTAATATTATATATTGATGTTAAGATTAATCAATTCTGAATTAATTAAAATTTATTTTAGTTATTATAAACGCGTCTTTATTTTTTTATTATCGTAATGCTTTATATCATTCCGATTTCACAAGTTGAATTTATCATTTGGAAAAAACTTGATATGCATATTCTTGATATTATTGTTTTGACTTGATTTTCAATGACAGTGTTATGTATTTGTTTATACAACATTCAGTATTACGCCATTCGTCATACTTACTTGACATGCCCATCATTTGATTTGATCAATACGTACGATAAGATTATAGCGTCCTCGTTTCCGCGTAAAATGATGCTCTTAAGGTGAAAATCAGCCGACACAAACTCCCCTGAACCAACCCCCCCCGCTACAGACTTCCACTTGGTCGTTCGCCGAGTGTTACAGAACCTTTGCGCGCCAGATCATGTTGTTGTCTATTCTGCAGTGTGCGTCATGCTGCTAAAATTAGCGCGATCATATCTCCCCTATTCTTTGTTGGGTTATAGAAGCACGTGATCTGCATTTGCGAGGCTATTCTCAATCGTCTAACGCCTATAATATATTATTATGTCTGATATATAAGTCTCATAATTAATTATAGTAATTTGCACTTTTGCAAAGATAAGGAAGCCTCCGATGTCATTAACCCGTCTCACATTGTATATTTCAGTCTTGGGAATCCATACATGGATAACGTGAACCGACTGTCACCCCTTGAGACCTGCTGCAGGTATGCTCAATTTATTTTAAATATCCACATCACATATTCGTGCACTGAGGATGTATTTAGCATTACACATTCGTTATTCGTATCAGTAATTCTATTAAAATAGAAATGACATAATTATGCATTTTAACTTGGAAACTCCAAAGACTACAGGACCCAATTCAAGTCTTCTCACTCTCCTCCGCACAGAATCAAGGATACCACCTTCCGGCAACTCCAGCACCTCAACGACGGTGTCCTCTCTCGGGCTCTGGCCCTCAGTGTCACCAGTGATCCTCTGTCACCGTTGACCACGGAGGCCACCTTGACCGCCTTCAACCGCCGCTTGACCAATATCCTCAACTATGTTCGACGCTGTGTCACGCTGCACGGCGTTTCACGAGTGATCACGTCTTTGTGATTATAGACAGTTGTAAATAATAGTGACGTCACCGTCTTTCAGATAAAATTAAGCAATGTTTATTATTCTTTTGAATATAATCATTGTTTTTTTTCTTATCGTTGCGTATAATTATGTAATGCCCCAAATTAGTGACATGGTTGTATAATTTTCACTTTTATGATTCTTCATTGATGCCGGCCTGAGCGCAATGTGAAACAACCTTACTTACAAATTTAAACGTTAGTTTGAAATAGATTCCTTGATCGATAAGTGGTTGTCTGTCGGATAATTCTTTGTCCTCATATATCCTTTATCGGTAGACGCTGAAGCCAAGAAAAGCTGTCTTGAATACTTGTGAAATAAAGAGGATAAAATAGGATACTTTATTACCGTGTAGGTGTTGTTCTGCTCTCTGTTATGTATGGTGCTTTCATGTACTCTTACGGTGGTTGCTTCGTTAATTATTATAGCTACTTAGGTATTATCATGTTTTGCGTTGACTTAATCTTTTATTAGTAAATCTGTTTTGATCTTTATTGTTCTAAGATAATTTGATTACCTAGGGTGACTGATTTGCAAATTGTTAAGCAGATTTTTTGTGTAGTCATTACATTTCTTCTGAATTAAATTATTTCATGGATATGTAGATAATTTGAGATATGGTTTTAGAAAATATTGACGATGTTGTAATGTACAGTTTTGTTTTTTGTTATATTGTTGTAAATATATAGATATATAATTCATTTTTAAGGTTTTAGAATTTTGCTTTTGTGTTTTTTTTGATTTTTTTGATTACGTTTAATTAATGTTTTCAAATTTGTTAGTCACTAATTGTTTATGCATTTTCTTTAATACTATTTGTACATAGATAAAAATCATATAATTGCTCTTCTGGATGCGTGTACGTTTATTAACTCTGAATATATTATTCATAAACCAGAAAAAAATTATAAATACTCTTTAAATATATTTCTAATGTGTTGTATTGAATTTATTTAATTTTTTACAATATTACATTTTATAGTTAAATATATTTTACCACACTATCAAAGTAATATTATGCGATAATCGTTAACCGTAATGTAAATTAAGTGGGATCTATTACGCAGTTCATAATTTTTTTCGAGTGATTTCTTTCTGGTCGCTTTAAAGATGTGCCCGTCAGATGTGTCATTCAGCTGACTTGACAAGAAGCCAGAGAAGTAAACGGAAACCCGTGTGATCTTTGCGGTGAAATAACCGAGGTCATCTTACTAGATCCCAGGTTTATTATATAGTCTGCGTTGTTAGGAATAATGTATGTACGCATTTGAAACATACTAAGTAGATGGACTATATGCCCCAGACTGGAATTTAGGAAAGTAACTTTCCTGCCTGGACAATGCTTAAACGATTTTCGGCTTTCTTGAAAAAAATTATTTAAATTATTTTTTATAGAAGTAAACAATGTGTACTATTTGTGTATACATTTATCCTATTTTCTTTGTTTTGGTTATGATTATTGAAAATTACACCTATAGCCTACTGTGATATAGTTGAATAAAAAGTATAAGTTTTAAAGTATGCACTAATTAGCAGGTTATTCTAAAAGTTTTTTTAAAGAGTAAAAATATACAATTTTTAATAATTAATTAACAATTTATTAGTAATTTACATTTTAGTCAAATAGTAAATATCATAAGTACATAAGCAAATATATTGAACTGGAATCATGAACGTTATAATTAATTGTGATTCACGTGATAAACGTTGACTTCTAGTGAGGCTGCCGCTTTATTATTTCAAATTATTTGGGTTAAAGTTCCCGTTGACGAACACTCAACAGTTCTAATGGATCCATAATCACTCCATTTTTAAAAGCATTTTTCAAAAGTTGATCTTGATGGTCATATAGCTATGCCCATATCTTTCTCGAAATTTCTTATAATGTATTAATTAATAAGGATAAGGTTACTCCGGAGCAGTGTTAGAATATAAGTAATCAAATTTGAGCAGTTGTGCTTATTTGATTACTAATGTATTAATTGTTTAGAAGAATTACCACTTGATATACTTCCCAATAAGAAAAATTCATTGTTCAATTGTTATAGAACCATCACTAAAATTGCTACCTATAATATAAAACTTACAGACAACTTAAAAAAACATTTATTTAAAGTTCGTGGAAATAGTCTATCAGATAAGTTGACTCAAATAAATTAAGAAGTATCCGTTAATAGTGAAAAAATAGTAATTCTTAATAATTAGTTCGATAACCAAAAAACACCCTTATACATGGGACAGATAATTATTACTATACGACCGCTTTATATATATATATATATATTTAGTATTTATTAATGTATGTTGTTAAAGTATTTCTAAACATTCTTGAATTTTCTTAGTTTATCTATTGTTAATTATCTAATAATACTGTTTGATATTTATAATGAAAACACTCCTCAATAATTGTATAAATCTATAGGACGAATAAGTTGAGCATGGATGAGTGTATATATTTATTTATACAAATGAATGAATGAATACGAAATGCAAATATGAAATATTAACAAAACAATCAACTCGCAAATTATCAAAATTTATAAAAGAATATGCAACACAGTGATAAAGGTATATATTATATGTTTACTCTTTTCAATATGTTGTAAAGATTAACATGAAATCTTTAAAATCAATAGCGTTGAAAAATATTTAACGATCATGAAAGCTCAAATTTACAGAGGAACATCTCACGCTGTAATTATAGAATATATAATATTTCTTTAGCGTCTTAAAAGTATGTACATAATATTATGGTTTATCATAGGTATACCATTTCTAATATGATAAAACTTTTAA
>JAUZNC010040436.1:0-17772 GCA_034780395.1 Vannuccia rotundouncinata | reverse complement strand
AGTTTTTCGCGTCTATACAGTAATATAAACTGTATTACTCTATAATAAGTAGTTGTTTTTTAAGAAATATGGTGGGGCGTCCGAGTTCCCCCAATTGACGGTATATAGGTGCACCCATCTCCTATAATTTTTTTAGATTATATTATTAATGCTGAAAGGTAAACTTTAAATGCTGAAGCAATAGAATAATAAATAAAAGTATAGTATTATAGTCGTAGTATATATTAAAATATAAAAAACAATGTTTCCAAAAGATTGTAATCAAAAAAGAGTGAAATATTATACATTGTAACTCTCTTACGAAGATCGGTTTCCCAGAAAATCAAATTTGGATTTATAGTTTGTCCATGTGGGAGAACCAAATTTGGATTTCCAGAAAACCGAAATATATCGGTTTTCTAGAAAATCAACTGTTTTTCAAATAAAACAAAAAATGCATCCTTTTGGTTTTCTGAAAAATATTTTTTGATATTCAATAAAATCAATTTTTGTAAGAGTGTACATTGGAACTATTAATAACTCTGGTGTGCCAAATAAGCGGGGGGGGGTTGTAATAATCGAGGGGGTCCATCAATTTAAAAAAAATAATCGGGGAGTTGTAATAAACAGGGGGGTTGCCTATATATATAATAAATAATCAGGGGGGTTGTCTATTTTTGACACTAAATAAATAAACGGGGTGGGTGGGAGGGTTTTTTTAGTGGGCACGCCAGAGTACCCGTACCCACTAACGGTTAATGATTGTTAAAATATCAATTTCATTTAAAAACATCATCGTCAATCAAAATTTTGATTTCAAAATTGTTTTTAATTTAATTTAGTCTATAGAAATGGTTATCTTTCTATAAATGAATTGATCAAAAATAATATATATAAGCATTCTATATTTCTTTGTTAAACATTTTAATATACGAGTGACGTATATCGGAAAACTAGAAAATTCAATAATCGAATATTTTCGGGACAATCGATTACAACATATAATATTGGACAATGTTTCAACAATCATCAAGGATCTTTTCAATCAAAACTGAAGACGATGTTGCGTTGGCATGAAACCGATTCAATTTTTATGTTGAGCTACAAATTTAAAAACAATCTCAAAGAATGAATATATGGTCGCAGAAAACATAATCTTTAGTGAATATCTCATCTATTAAGGTATGTTTTTACATGCCCAAGAAAAGAAAATATGACAAGGTAATAATGTTCTAAATAGTATTAACAAATACTGTTGGACTGTGTACAGCAAGAAAAAATGTGTGATGTGTATGCATCATGTTTATAATATGTTAACAATTATTAAATTTGAATAATTTATTCGATACAACATACCTAATTTAAATAAAAGTAATAATTCTAAAATTAAAATACTGTAATATAGACTAAATCTATAAAACACAATTATTCTAATATAATCCTGAATTACGTTAAATTTACAACAACAAAATTAATCAAAACGGTAGCGGTATTTCTCTTTAAACTTTTTTAACAATGTGTATATATTACTATAGATAATGGTACAGTATAAAGCAAATTATTGACCTTCCTATCGACTAGTTTGTTATAAGAGAGTTACATAACGGGAGGAGAGGGCCTTGGGGGTCCCCAACTTCCTGCCATCATGGTTAGACTAGACAATACGCCGCAAATCGTGCGTAAACTAGTGATCAAAACGGCACACATCAGCTTCCAACCAATGTGCAGCAGAGAGGTGAAACACCTAATAGGAAATAGCAAAGTGTAATACTTTACTGCGTTCGGTTATATACAGCTGTCGATGTAAACGGCGAGTCAACTGCTGTAAATGCTCTGCAACTTTAAAGTGACCGCGTCGACCAGGCGTACACAAAATAATATTGTTTCTCTAGCGAATATACGGCACGCCCGCACCTGTGGATGTGTAAATCAAAAGTGATCAGGGGTGAATAATCTCCCGACTTTAAATTCTATGAAGTTGTAACATTATACCAGTTTCACACAAGAAAAAACAAAAGGTGCAATTAAACAATATTGTGTACTCGCAAGATTTGGATGCATTTGAAACTAGTATATAATTTAAGATGAAGCTATTTTAAATTGTAAATGCAGAACAAAGAATGACAGCTATATATCTATATAACAAGTGCATGGGGTCAAAATAGTTGGCATTCTATCAAGACATAAACATATATGAAGTCTGCATAACAGAAATTAAAATGTTTAATTTTACACCAAAACCATAATTTTGAAAATAATATTTCATTTAATCTGTGTGTATTATATAAAAAAACACGCGAAAACTTTAAAACAAAATAAGAAGCTTAGTAACAATAAACAATAAGTTTAAAAATAAGACTTTTATGATGGTGAAGAATTTTTGTATATTTAAAAGAGATAACACAATCAATATAATGTGTTATAACATATAGATATGGACGGACAACGGACAAATTAATCACAAGATAAACATTAAAAATAAACAAATAAAATAATTTGATATGATATGATTTATAATGCATAAGTTGAAAGAACTATTGCCTATATAATTATACAATAGTATATGTCTGTTATTTTAGGCAAATCAAATGAAATTCAGTTTTAACTGAATAAAAATATGACCATGATCGGTATATTGATGAATGTATATGTGTGTATTATTATAAAAAAATAAACATACTTATTTACTGATTATGATATGTGTAGAATAAATAGCAAGTCATAATGGACGGAGATATGAAGAAAATAGTTGTGGAACGGAACGGATAAAGTATGGAAAATCACAGCTTAGAATCATGAGTTGAAAGTAAAAATCAAAAGAACAAAGCTTTGGCTGAGTGAAATTGAAGCCAGCGTCTACGTATTTTGTGCAAGTTATAATGATATGATAGAGGATTCACAGCAGTAGTTTATACGCCACGGATATGTTATATAATTATTAGTGTACAGCAGTCTCAAAAAGCATTCCAATTTTAGAATAAATATTATAAATATTTCTTACTACTCATTAGATGCATAAGGAATATAATGCATAAACTTACATTTATTTTAAATGTTAAAAACATAAATATTCTAAATTGTACAAAATAAATATGATTTTAAAATTAATATCTATATTAACAGTTTAGGATTTTTATATTTAAATAATATTTAGCTAAAAATTGCAAGTGAGGAAGGAAATAGTCACGAACAATATTACAAAGAATATTAACTACAATGCATTAGTATACATTAAAATGTATTTTTAATATTTGTATATATATATATATATATATATATGATAGTGAACATATTAAGCGGACAGTTAACATTACCCAAGGAAATAAATATGAGGAGTGTTGATAATTGAAACGATTTATTCATTTCCGTTGAAGCGAGTGTTCATGTTAATAGCAACACTATAAACATGGCTCACATCAGGCCTCTGTTCCGGATTTGTGTTGATGCAGCCAATTACCAGATCTCGAAGCTGAAATGACCCAATTATCCATTTTTATAAAGACGGGTAATATTGTGTTGTGAATTTTTGTTTAATATGTATCAAAAATGTGTTAAATGTATCAATTTTATTTAAATAAGTTCTTATAAAAATGCATATGACTTTATTTTCTAAATTTAATAATACAGTGAAAAAAATAATATTTTGTTTTATTTAAAAATAAATTATATAATTTTTAATATAATCTATTTAATATTTATATTTTTCATTCCACACATTTTGACAATACTTAAATATCTTTGTAAAGTGCACAAAAAATGTAATAGTCTTATTTAAGATGCAAGTAATAACTTTAGGACCTTTCCATAATGATAAGAAGTAAAACTAGAAAGCGTGGATCGTCAAAATAGGAACAATCGAAAGAATATCTACAGGAATTCTATATTAGGAATGCAATATCTAATACAAATTAATATAATTACTAAAATCACTCAATTTAGCATTGCAGGAAAGCATGTTTTGAATAGAAATAGAAATTGGTTGGACTATGTATTAAATACAGAATTCGCATTAAATTACTATTGAAAAATTAACGATTATCGATTTAGAAGACTTAAATATAGCACTAACCTCCTTTGAAAATATATCTGGTGGGAGAGGTGGATATTCACATTTCTCAATCTTTTGACAGAGGGAATAAAAATTCATTTTATCCCCGTAGAATGGCGACTGCAGAGCGGCCATTTCGTAGAGCAGGCAGGCCAGTGACCACATGTCTGAGGTGAAGTTGTAGCCGTTCTCGTGAATGCGTTCCGGGGACATGTAGTAAGGTGTTCCAACTGATAGAGTTCAAGTCGGTGAGATCAAATTAAAAAATGATAAATCTTAATTAAAAACTTATTTCGATATAAGGAAATACTAGTGTTTTAAATGATGAAAATACCGTTCGTAATACATTAATTTTGTTATTGTCGTTGAAAAGCATCAAGACAAGCACGTTCATTTTAATATTTGTAATAATTAAATGACCTTCCTAAATTACCTTGAACTAACAATATATTATGTAGGTCAAGGTAAAATTAAGTAATATATAACGTTAGGCATTATATACCTAGTTACAATTGCCAAAGCTAAAGTCATTATACACCAGGTATCAAAATATCAATACAACGAAAATTTATTAATTATTGCAAATGATTCTAATTTGAAATCATCATTTAACAGGAAAATTGATTCGGAAAGTTGCAACAGATCTAGGCTTGAGTCACCACTATTGCTCACTATGACCTTTTACTAAAGCTTTACTTTTTGCAGGTTACACCTCGTTTAACAGAACGACCTAGTGATCGACGTCAAAAAGCATGTGTTCCTCTTTTGCCACTTTTTACTCTGGTGCCGTTGACCAATTTCATTTCTTCTCTTAGTTATAGCCTGCTTCAGAATTTCGAAAGTTTATTATTATTGGGATAACTTTTTAGAATTACAGAAACTGTAGTGGGGCAAATTTTCTCATAATTGTAACTGTCAATAAATTAGTTTCTTAATTTATAATAATTATGAAAAAGTCAATATTTCAATTGGCCAAATTTGAAATGATTTTCTTGATGCAGTTATATATTTTGCATTAGAATTTCTTGAAGAATAGAATATAGAAGTCTACACGTGTCAGAGTAGAAATACTCTGCCATCACAATTATATCGATAAAGTGAATCATTGTAAATTATTCATCATGCCAACAGCTCAGCTGTGTATAATGAAGAAGTGGTAATTACAGACCCTGACAACAGTAACCCCTACACTATTATGTTCATCAGAGACCCTACAACCCAACGTAGATTACGATGAACGGAAGATAATACAATATTCTCTCTTTTCTTTTGTCAACATCTTTTAGATGAAGTGTAGTACAGTACAGCTAACACTAAAAACTGAATTGAAAGATGATTAACTAATTACTTGGTTGGTTTCATCTTAAAGAAAACTATCTTTTTATAGAAGAAACAGCTGATGGCTATTATAGAGGGCGTTAAAGAGTGCTTCCCAACGTTAATTATTATACACACATACGTTCAATGAAATCTGTTACCAACTCAGAACTATATTATTTATAAAATTTTGCATCCGTGCATAAATCTACCTTAATTTAGGCGACATAATTCAAATTATACATTTTAAAATGTCAAGTTATCTCGAACAAATTAAGTTTGTAACTTGTTTGAACTTATAATTAACAGCAGACGACATAGCTTCAATCTATCTAGAATTCTTAACTACAAGCTTTTTAATTTCGTATTCATTAATTTATTCATTTATTTGTAATACATATATTATTAAACATATTATGTATATATATAAAGAAAATCATATGACTATTTTAATTATATGGCTTTTATGAATTTAATTCAGAATTACTTCACAATTAATATATTTAATTCAGGAAACTAGAAATTTAAAAAAAAATTAAATCATATTTATTAAAATAGTAAATTTTATGAAATATATCAATAGTTAACAATAAATCGTACACGATTATTATATTTATAATGTTAAATGCCTCACCTAAAGAATGAGCGTTGGTAGTCTTCGAACTAAAAAACCTTCCCAGACCCAAGTCCCCTAATTTAACTTGGCCCTGTCCAGTGATAAATACGTTTGCTGGTTTGATGTCTGGAAGGAAAACATTATATTACATAAGTTTGAAGATCATTACAATTTTTTGTAATATTGTAATTGCAAATTATTAGAATTATTGTTCTAACAGTTAGCATAATATTATTGATACAATTTGTCATAAAATATACTCACGTATGAATTTGGTCACATATATATTTGGATTCTTCAATTTTCCCATTGTGCTTATATTTTGCTTACTATATAATATACTAGGTATGCTTATGAAGTCTATAAGTGGATTTACTGGCACTAGTCTTTAAATTAAGTGATTAATCAGTTATCCCATAAGACCGAAAAGAAATAATTAGAGGATAAGTCAATTTATAGATTGTGCAGACAACCTACCCCGATGCATAATTCGCTTTGAGTGCATGTGGTTGAGTCCACTACAGATCTGAACAAAATACTTCCAAATTATTTTCTCTGGAATTAAGCGGGATTGCTTCTTAAAGTGCTGAAAGAGAACGAATAATAATACTACGTTAAATCTATGTAACTATAGTAACTAATTTATAAACAGAATAAGATTATATGAATAAATTTAAAAAGAAAACTTCATCCATTCTTACTCTGATCATTCGAGACAAATCTCCAGCGTCGGCCAACTCTAACACAATGTTAAGCTCATTGTTCTCAACAAATGAGGCCAAATACTTGATCACATTTGGATGGTTTAATTGCTAATATGTAGAAAAAAAGTGATGTAAAAATGTAATTCTTTTCATTTTGAGAAAAGTTTTGCTTAATGTTTAAAAATATGTAAAAACATATATAAATAGATATTCCGTTTCGTAAAAGAATATATACAGGTGATTATAACATACCTTTAATAGATCGATCTCTTTGATACAATCCTGCCGAGCTTTTGCGTCCATCATCTCGAATATCTTCAAAAGGAAATATAGAGAGTGGATTAGGTGAAAGAATAAAATATGTTTCACTTTATAATGAATATGATTTCTGAATTAACTTAAAAATCCGCAATCGTTTTTTCTTCGAGAAAGCATAGAAAATCTTTAAAATTTAAAATAAAGTAATTCAATACAATTTATTATGTAAAATTAGATTTCTTTATTTCAAAATAAAAACAAATAAAGTGTAAATTTAAAATATTATCAAACGATATTGTCGACGGACACAGTAGATACTTATTTCCGTTTATATGAATAAAACGAATAGATTTTACAGGTTACAACGACAATTCTGGAAAATAGATTTTATTCTAAAACACTAAATTATGAAAATAAAAACTAATCATTAATTAATTCGAAGTGTTTTAACCTTAATAAATTAACTATGGAATTAATTCAATAAAGTAAAATAAATGATTAACGTAGATCAAATATAGCTAATGAATAAAGTGACACTATATATTTATAAATGATAGGACAGTTCCAAACAACTAAGATCGATAAACCGACAAGGTGACCAAAAAGTAAAGTTTTGAATTGATGATGAAGAAGCATGGTATGACGCACAAAACGGAATTGTAATGAAATTTCCGACGGATGAGTTTTGAAATATATATGCCGTTTTGTGTTTATATTTAAAACCTCAACATATTATTCAACTTAAAAAGAATTTATTTTAATTGTTTAATTTGTAGAACAATGCCATTTCGCTAATTATTATTACTTCATACATAAATGTAATTTCAAAATTATATATTGGTATCAATATAAATGGAATCTTTTAACAAATGACTTTATTAGAGTCCATGATTCATCACATACTTTTCAATTTAACAAAGAATTTTGTAAAATAAATAGTGAATTAAATATAAACAATATAATACAAATTTGTGAACTTAGTGAAATTATTATTTTCGGATATATTGAAATAGGTAAATAGCACAATCGCATTAGAAAGAAAACCTGAACTTTTTTGAGAGCAACAACGCGCTTATCCGCCTTGCAAATAGCTCGCCATACTTGGGAAAACTGGCCCTTGCCTATCGGTTTATCGACCGTAAAGCAGTCAAGATAACTGTATTTGCTATCAACACAGCTATTAGCGGGAACTACGACACCTTCCATTTCAACCAAACTGATAAAAGTGGATAAAAATACGGTAAGAAATTGGATTCTGAAATATTTCGGATAGCGTATTACTGTTTGGGGGAGAATAGATAGGTAAGTTTTTGTTCCCTGTCCTGTGTCTCAGAATTAAAGTTTGCGAAATAAGCTATTCGTTGGTTTTACACTGATATATGCTACCTGAACTTTTTTGAGAGCCACAATACTGTCCCCAGTAGGGTGACATTTAGCCTGAAACACGACACTAAATTGACCTTGACCAATTTTCTTGACGATGGAATAATTCGATAGGCTGGTGTAGATACATTCCTGTGGTAGCTGAGTTGGATAAGCAAAATCAGGTTCTTTCTGAAGCTGTGTAGAGGCCGGAAGACGTGCCATTTGCGGATAGAACATGCCTATATGTTGTTGTTGCCGAGGGCTGAAGTTCATTTGATGTTGTTGTTGGGGTTGAAAGTGCTGTTGAAATTGTTGCTGGTGGTGGTTCTGGAATCCTTGTTGTAGAGCAGTAATGACCTGCTGCTGAATACCGGGCTGTAATGGCTGCATTTGATGGGCAGCATACTGGGGGTAGTGCTGAAATGGGGGTGTCAGTGACATTGGTTCATGTAAGTGTTGAACATTCTGGATGGATCCTCCTTCAGCAGGAATAACCACTTCATTGTCACAGAGTGGAACGTCCTCCAAGTCTGGCATGGGAAGATAGTCTGGCATATACTGCTGATTTTCGAGCATCATAAGGGTGCTCGCCGGGAGGATATGTTGATCAGCCGGGAGTTGTGTGTTTTCTTGAGGAAAGCTCATGGTAGCGGACACGGCTCTTTTGGAACAATGTGTGAGTATTATACTGTAACCTGCAGATACATTCCAACAACTCTAGCTTTATCTGCAATAAGAATTGTATTTTATTCAAATTAGACATGCATTTCCATCTGATGAAATAATTTATTCCTTTCAGATTAAATAACTAATATTGTTGTAGAAAAAATCTTTCATTTTGTGTTTATAATTAGTTAGTACATCTAGTACGTTTGTTGGATCTTTTGACAGATTTAAATTTGACTCTTCAACTTTTGTATAAAACTAATGTTATACATACAAAAAATAATGTATCAACACTAATAGATTGATTAATTTATAAACTAATAATTTCGTGACAATTTCAAATAATTTTTATCAATAAGAATTAAAACAAAGAAACCTAAATATTTATTAATAAATTAAACATTTTGTTTTAGAAATTATACTTGTACATTATATTATTACATATTATTACTCACCACATTTAAAAATTATTTGGAGTAAAATGGCATATAAGATTAATGATCATATTGAGTGAATTCTTTCTTTAACACTGGTTATACATTAAAAATATTTAGGTTTGTAGTAATCATTGTCCACCAAATTATTGCTAAATAACATATCTAAATATAGACAATAACAAATAGATATCTTATCTATAACAATGGAAATTTTAATATATTTTGAAAAACCAAATCAATACTTAAATTCAAAGCAGCAATAAAAATATCACAAAATTTTATTTATTGAAAAAGCTAAACAATATTCTAATTTAATAATAGTTTATTCAATAAATGTTTTAAATATATATATATATATACATCAATAATAATGTTTTACTCATAAAGATCATTAGTTTATTATGATCATATATTAATACTATATAAATTATGTATCCTATAATAGAAAAATAAATAGTTATATTATGAGTATTTAAATATAAATTAATCTGATATAAAACAATAAAATAAATACATGTGTTATAAATGAAATTGAAACTTTTAAATACAGATTTAATAACTATTTATAAAAAAAATGGTATTGTTGGTCTTAATGTCTGATTATAATTGTATTAATATTTAAATTTAAATAACTAATTCTATAAATATTTTTAATATTTCTATGATGCAACTTGATCATTCAACTCTATAAAATTCTGAACAAACATAGTTTGTTGAAAATTATGCTTGACTACTAGATTTATGATGTTTAAAACAATCTCTAATCTTCTTGTAGACATCTTTATTTTAGTGACATTCATTCTATTTATTGGTTTTACATCCACCTGTTGTTTGGGATGGCTACATAATCTGCAATGAAAAGGTGTCAAAAGAATTTTCTTGGCATCAAGTAAAAGGTTATATGTTGTTGATACATGTGTTAAATTTTTTTTAATCTGTTCACGGAACAGCAGAAGGATCAGGGTAGATTAATCTTGATAACAGAAGAGTGTGCAATAGAATGAAAAGTTATTACTCATAAAACTTTATAATGGACAATACTTAAGGTTGAAATTTTGAATATTGTGTATGTGAGCTTAACAAAACATTATATATATATAGATTAGGTGACTAAATTTATTAATAATGACTCAATTGAAATAATAATAAACTGTATATTTAATTGTTTATGAATTTATCAAGACATCTGTACAAATTACACTCATAGTGGATCCTACCAACCGAACCCATTAAGGGTCGCTAAGGTTTCGACTGGCACAGTTGCTAGCCAGGAACGAGTCTGAGGGTGGGCTCGAACCTAATCCAAGACAACTCCTTTGGCATTGCAAACTAGCGGGATGTAGACCAATAATTAGATAATTTAAAAATCTTTGATCTCCCAAAGTTTATAATGACATAAACAGATAATTTTTTTTATATGCATTAGAAATAAAACATATTTTAAAACATATATTTTGCTGTGAGTATGTGTATGGCACTGTATTAATTAGTTGATATGCTATCATTTGTCTTGAAACAAATATAAAAAATAATTATTTAACAAATCCTAATATTATAAATTAAATCCTAATATAAAAATGTATTCTAGTATTGCTAACTAATATTTTACTTTATTTTTGGTAAATACTGCTATGTTAAATGTGATTATAAGTAAATTAATACTAATGTTTTTCTTGATAGAATTAAATCATCTTATTAAAAGTCTAAAATATATCTATTTCAACACAGCCATACTAATCAAGTCCAAAAATAATTGATATAGTATTGTATGATAACCATGGTGATTATATTTATTAGAAAGAAATAAAAATTACAATGTCAAATGAACCATTTTTATTGAAGGACAAATCAGAAAAATTTGCAAATTTTATTTTAAAATTTATTTATTAAAAAAGGTAAGCAATATTGTACTTATATATATATATGTATATAAATTATAAATGAATTATTGAACATATAGATTTTCATATAACTGTGAATAAGAAATTAAATAAAAAATAAACTGAAAGATTTTATCATTTAAAAATTTATCTAAGTAAATAGAGACTATTATAGAAGGTGAGCCATATGTTTTTTATATGCTTTTCTAATAGTGACATATTATTTAAAAGCATGAATTATACATAAGGTATACAATTCAAGTAATGAAAAACACTAGTAAAATCTATAACAGATAAAGAACAGTAAATTAAAATGTATTGTCAAGTAAAGCTATATCAGGGATGTGATTAATATTTTTTAAAAAAAGGAAATTTTTGTATTTTTGAAATTCAGTGTATAATTTTTTTGTAAAAACACATTAATGTAGTGAGCCACTATTATACAAAATTTACCAAATATAAAATTAATTTGGAGTAGAAGTTCGAAGTCGTAGGGTTTGGAATCACATGTCTGACTGAATAGAAGTTAGTTAGCTACTAATTCTTGTGAATAGAACGTAGTGTTTTATGAGACACCGAATAACAAAATCAGTAAATGGAATGAATATCGTTTACAATTACCATATGGAAATAAATTTTTGCAAATCTGCAAGGCAATTTTGTTTTCTCCAATTCATGGACCTCACACCCCATTTATTTAATCACATATTTATTCTTGTCAAGAAAATGATCAAAATAAATTTTTAAAAAGGAAAAATCACATCACTGCTATATTTAGTTCATTAATTTATGGTCATAATTTAGTTAGTCAAATGAATATCAGCATGGCCTTTTGTTTTTATTACTAAGGAGCAGAACATTAGTCATGGGATTTGCAGATCATTAAAAAAGGAAGTTTGTTTCATTTGACAACTAGTTTAAAAAAGAATTCATTTTATAATAAAACGAATTTCATAACTGTTTAATAAACAATATGATAAATTATATATCAGGGTTCATATGTATCCTTAACCCTTTCCTTATGTGTGACCCAACAGTTGAAACATATATCAGGGTTCATATGTATCCTTAACACTTTCCTTATGTGTGACCCAAAAGTCATGAAAAGTCACCAGTGGATGACCTAATAGTTGGGTCATTGTTTCAAAAAATTATTACTGGAATCAATGTAGATTGGTTTAAACTAGACCACTGAACAAAGGGAAAAATTTCCTTATTGATTGAGTGCATATGTCATACTGTGCAGAAAATATAAGGAGAGTGGATAACCAACTTTATTCTGATTGATTTTTCAAAAATTCATTTTTTCCTAGGTGCTGTTAGTGTTCTGACTGACTTTTTATTCATTTGTGTATACAGGGTGTCCCAATATGAACCTAATAAAAAACTTTTAAAAATTAAATTTAAAATACTTAATTAATTATATATATGGAAATCTAAGAAATCAACATTATTGATTTGTATGAATATGTACAGTATAAAAATATTTAATTAATTTTTACTTTAACATTTTAATCATGCCTCAATGTTTAACAGCTGCAGAACAAGTGTTCATTGTAAAAAAAGTTTCATCAAATGGATAATTACAGTGAAGTAGCAAGATAATTTGAAACAACATATGGTTACTCAATGGACAGGCAATCAGTACCTGTTTTAATTTAGAAGTTTGAAGAAACCGGTAGTATTATTGACATCAAGCAGGAGTGTGAAAATTATAGTTGCAATGAAGAAAATATTACTGCTGTTGAAGGAGCAATGGGACATTTGAAAGATAATTTCCATATATGAAAAGCAACAGCAAAATTGGAAGTGTCTAAGTCTTCTGTCCATTGCATTCTCAAGCAAGATTTACAACTAAATTCTTATCATTATTCCTTACATCAACGGCTCAGTGAGCATGACCCTGATCAAAGAGTAAATTTTTGTGAAGGAATTATTGAATTGATTGACAATGATAGATGATTATTAGATTGAATTGTCAGATAGACAAAGCAAAGTTTTGCTTAGATGGAGTTGTAAATTTCCACAACTCTGTTTATTGGTCTGAGCATAATGAGCCTCTTTTGCATACAAAATCAATGAACCAAAGTGGAATCACAGTATAGGCTGGCATTTCTACAAATAGAGTAACTAATCCATTTTTCTTTGATGAAAATGAAAAAAATGAACACAGTGCACAAAAAGATGCCACATGGAAAGATAATTTAGATGGTAACACTTTATCTAAAAATTATTTTAGACATTCTTATGTGGCATTCAATCTGGAACAGGTCATATACCAACTAGGTCAAAAACACAACATTCTGAAATATTTTATAAGAGAACACACAGTAACTTTAATTTTAAAATCTACAATTTGGATCATACTGAGATAAATTGTTTTCTCTGGCATGAAGCAATTTCAAATAAAGGAGCAAGTGAAATATCATCATATCTATACATTTAACTGAAGAAACTGCAGGACAGCTCCACAATCAAAACAGTTGGTCAGTACTGTGATAGCTGTTCAGATAAAAATATAAATTCTACTTTACCTGTGATGCTTTAAATTTTGTTAAAAATTCCCAATACATCAAGACCATATGTCTTAATATTTTAGTTCCAAATCATGGCTTTATAGCTAGTGTCAATTTAGCCAGGAATAAATCATTTTGTACAATGGAATTGACAGCAATCCTTTTTACATGATTGGAAAACCATATTGAAGAACATTGGTATGTTAAGGATTCACACATCTGAGAAATACCTATAAGCTGACTGGAACACAATGGATTAAATGCTTTTATAAAAAGAACATAAAAGTTATATTTAAAAAAAACATCTAAAAAGAACAATTTAAGGCTATTTTCCTGCAAACAAGTCAAAGAAATGTGTTGGTAATGCTATCAGTAGATATTAAGGATCTTAAAATGTGCACTAAAAAATGATCCCACACCTGTAGTATTTCATCCTGACCACAAAAACTTCTTTTAGAGTCTATTGTACTAGTTCATTTAAATCATGTTTAAATAATGAAATTTTGTCAAAAAGCATTGAAGCAATGAAGTGGCTATTACACAGGACCAGTCCAGTGAAATTATTCAATAATGGCTATGACACCCTTACCAGACAATTTTTTTAATTTAATTTTTATTTTTTTTTTAATTATTTTAATATATTTTGTGATATAATAATAAAACTAATAGCTCATTTATAGCTCATTAATAGCCTAACAAGGATATATTTGAAATTCATTATACACCTAACTGTATCTTTTACTAGTTAAATTGGAGTAATATAAATAAATATCCAGAGTATAATTGTCATGGAATTCAGCCTGGCAGGCTGGTACATTTGATAAAGTTTTTCTATATAATTTGGCAATTGTAGCTTTATATGGGCATTAATTATTTTTTTTCAGAGAATAAACAAATCATCAAAAAAATTAAAATTTATTGGCAACAACAATTACAATGTATAATTATAGAGTCTTTGAGTCGATTGCATAAAGCTGTATTAGCTGCTACCGGTAGTAGCCTTAATACTGGTAACAGTTACTACCAGGGAGTAAATTCAGTTGCATAAAGCGGAATTAGCTTACTAATAGACTAACTAGTATCTGGCATAACTTTTGGGAAATCCATGTTATATTTATAGATTAACCAATTAAAATTAAAATTGAAACTCCATTACAATGTTCTTGATTTCGGCAAATTTAACAATGTTATTGTTTTGTCCTACAATATAGAATCAGGATGTTTAGTAGAATTATTTGATATTTATAAGTATGTATAGCTATATAAAATGATAATGCTTTTCTTTTGAGAGCAAAATAAGAATATTTGACTTTAAATAGCTTTTGAAAAATTTCTATAAATTTCTTTATATGTACAATGTAAATTAAGATATCAAATGTTTAATAGCACATTATTATTGGTCCAGCCATTTTTTCTAATGCTAATATGAAAACTAAATTGAAATAATGGAGTTATATCTACCCCTTTGTGGTAGTAGACCATTGGACTAAATATATCAATTTTCAAATATTTTGCCTATGTGTAAATATTTTACTCCTGGTAGCAGTTTATGCAATCTGCATTTTTATTACTAAATTTATTGATTTCCCACAAGTTACTACCAGTAGTAGGCTAATATTGCTTTATGCAATCAACTCTTTATGATTAGCATGCAGTGTCAAATAGATGGAATTGCAGATGATATTTAACCTAATATTTAATTTTTTGTTTATATCAATTTTTAATAAATGTCTATTTTTTTAAATGTAAAGGGTTAGAAATAAGATTTTTTTAAAGCTTTGAATGGATTTTATTATTTAATATTATATAGTTACTGTCTGGGTGGTGTGGTAGTTTATTTGAAATTAACAGCCAAAAAGCTATAATTACCTATAATTCTCATTTTATATTGAATTTAGCAGATTATTTGTATAATTATATGTACTAGGAAATATAAGTATTTAGATAATTGTGTTAGTTTTTTATTTTGAAAATAATTTGAGTTAATTTTTAATTTTATTATATCCATTCAAAATCTCTCATTATGAAATGTATAACTTATCACCCCTCACTTCCAACATTATAGGCATGTAGATTTAGGAAAATTTATCCAGCATATAATCAGGAATTTTATATACAAAAGAATATTAGGTAAAGGCTAAAATATCCAGAATATGAAATATGTGGAATGCACAGGCAAGTGGCATAAACAACAATTGTTTTTTATTTCTTACCAATTATTTAATTGAAGACAATGAAAAAATGACAATTTTTTAAATTATGTAAATTCAAATCTTAGTAAGTAATACAATTTTTTAGGAATGATATACATATCTATAATTTCCAATTATTATTAATTCAATTTTTGAAAAACTACATGAATGATATTTGTATAAATAACACATGTCATATTATAATAAATATTTCAGAAATAAAATTTAAATGTTTTATAATAATTGAACTTTTTCAATTGCGACATACACTAAAAAGATATATTTATATAAAAAAATAAATATTAATTTAGCATTAAAAAATCAAAAAATTTGAAAAATTTATAAAAGGGAATATTAGTTTACAATATTAAAAAAGTTTTAAAATAATAAATTAATTAACGTTATTTTCTATGTCTATTTTTAAAATAAATGTTTTATATATTTTAAAAATTTATTTACTTTTTTAATAAAATTATTATATTATTCTCTCTTTATAATATTTTAGTACATGTATCCCTTTTTTATTTATTTGGTTTTATAGTTTATTTAATTTAATTAAAAATTTCATTAAATAAATACTCATGGCAACCTTTTATTGAAAAGGTTAAACTAAAATTACAATTTAAGATTTTTTTGAAAATAAATATATTTCATTGAATTTTTTAATACCATTGAATAATTAACACTTCCTCAAATTCAAATATTATTTAGTTTTTATATATTCTTTATTATGCAATAATAATCATTGACTTATCGATCTATACAGGCAAACCGAACAAAAAAATGTCCACATCGCATTTTAACCATATCTTACCCGGGGTGGGGGGGCCGATTCGGCCCGCGGTGTTTTATATCTTATGGAATTTTTTAAATGTAAAACCCACAGACCTGGTGTTTTCTGACTTTTCGCAATAGCATGTTGTGCAACTTTTAAGATCATTTTTAAATTTTATTCATTTTATTTTTATTCATAATATTCATATTCATATAAAAATAACGAATTATATATATATATATAAATAGCTGATTATATATACATATATTATATATAGATATATGTATCTGTCAAATAAAAGTCTGTTAGATAGGCACACATTACATACAATTATGGCACCTTTCCTGCATGTGTACCATACACAAAGCCCTCTGGCACACTTGGAACAACTACAATAAGCTAGTTTAGTATTGCTCCTGAATTATTGCTTTTGCTATTCCAAGAATGTATTGTATTTAGGGTGCATCCTCTCTTGTCTGTCATCAAACCAAAACATTACTATTAGCATGCATACACATTCTATATAACCTATTTCACCTACATACCAAATTTCAAGGTGATAATTTATAAATTGTGGGATGAGATATATGGCGCGGGCCGATTTAGCCCCCCCCCCCCCGGTTTTTGAGTACGTCTTTTAGTCCTGTTATGATAGGGTTAATTATTATACATATTAGATTCGTTTTAAAGAGGGTATCAATCAATAATCAAGTTTTCGATAATTATATATTGATTGAATACTTTATTTAAAATAAAACTAATACCGTAAATAGAGTGTGTTCAAAAATGACGTCACGCTGATTAAGGGGAGAGGGGTTGATAAATCCGTGTCAAAGCGTGATGGAGGGGTTGAGGGGGTTTCCAAAATTGTGACGTCCCAAAACGAAACCACGAAAAAGCCGCATAGAGAAAGATAAATTCTGTTGTATTATCTTTACTCTGTTTTTAAAGCACATTGTTTCGTTTAAATTAATCGAATATAGAGTTTATGCGGATTCACAAATTATTCGAAACCGTTT
>JAUZNC010040435.1:11929-58460 GCA_034780395.1 Vannuccia rotundouncinata | reverse complement strand
TTAAAAGATGATGATTTTAATGGTAGATTGGGAAATTTCATTACTTTTAAAAATATGCTACGTATTGATAATTATTTGTAGTAAGTGTAATTTTTTTTCTGAATACATCAACCAACCTAGTTTGCGACTAAAAAAACTCAGTCCCCCAAATCTAAATTACGCTCCGCGGTCCCTGTATAATTTATATCAAAAATTATTTTAAATTTCGATTAATAATCCTAAATATTTTGTTTATTTTTTAGCATCTGTGGTAAGTCTCTTCCATAAATAACATCACACACAATGACATTGAGATTATGCTCGGAATCACAATGTAGAAACGGCACCCCAAGACACAAGAGAAGACAAAGCTATACTCACCGAAGATGATTATTTCTGAGTGTCTATTATAAAATATTATTTGGATTTTATTTAATACGTCTAGTTTTATTACCTTTTACTGTCACCGGGTTATATTATATGTTATTATTAGAAATTGATCATATTTTGAATATTTACTATTTATTTAGAAATTAAATTTGAAAATTATATATTTGCCCTATACTACTTTAATAATTTGCCTTTAAGTAATACTTCAATTTTTCCGCGGAACTGACCTTTAAGTAATACTTAAGTATTTGCCCTTAAGTAATACTTCAATTTTTTATCACCGGGACGTACTGTTGACGAATAATGGGTAATTATACAACTATATTTGTCTTATTTGCTGTAAATGAACAAAAAATATGCATTTTATAGAGTACAGTTAAATGTAAGAAACAGTTTCGAATTTAAAAATAAAATATTAATAAAAATAAATAAATTGATATAAAAATTTTCCTGCTGCAACATTTATTATAAAAAAATTGTTTTATTTTACCTTCGTGCATAAACCATTTTTATTTTTTATTTACTTTCACTTATGTAAACTTTATTTTATTTTCGGAATTTATTTTGAGAAATTCTTTAAAAGTCAGATGAGTTCAGCGTACGGTTCGCGAACCGTATGAATTCGTCAACCGGATGCAACATTTACAAATATAATCGAACGTAGAATAAATGCTGTGTACTGTGTAAGAAACTTATTTTTATTATTATTATAGTGTAATCTAATATTGAGAAATTCAGTTAATGAAATTTATTGTACTTTTTTATAATACATATAGTATAAAAAAAGGCACCTTTAAGATATCAAAAAGGGTAGAGATTACAAAGGGGGGGAGGGGGGCGTTCGAAACCCCCGCCCCCTCTGGCGACGACCATGAATTATTTACAATTTTCGCTAATGTTTTCTACCCACCATATATTATAGAGTATTGATATGTAACATATAATAATATATGAGTCTGTTTTGAGACACATAATGAAATGCTTATAATTAACATAATTGTACCTAATTTTTAGCCAATGGCTATTCGTCTATAATACACCAAGTTTATAGTGGCTTAAGTGACCCTTCAGATCCGATTTACAGATACAAATACAGTAATATCATTAGCCGAACAATATCCTTGCAACAATTTCTAATAGGTACTACGTCTGTAGTCAGCTGAATTCCTGGTACATATTGAAATATTATTAATAACATTGCATGTCCTCTCTATAGATCATTAAAATCGATTTATTATTGTTAATACCAAAACTACATTCGTAATGGAATCCGATGCAGCAGAAGTGTTCAATAAAGTTTTAGACAATGCACTTGATCAAAAAGAATTTACGAGTCCTACAGCCTATCTCGAAGCTTTGGATGTGATAATTTCCTGCAGTAGTCTCCTCAGATCTGATCAAACATCCCCAAATGTTCAGGAATCCATCGGAGATCTTTTAACAAAAGCCAGAAGACTTCTCGTCGACAATGCTGTGAATCTTCTACTCCAGACGCTCCGACTTCTACGCAACAAACAAGCCCTGCCGGAGTTCTGGAGAGGAGTCTACTCTCTTGAAGAAGCCGAACTTTGGCTTCGGATGTTTGATGTGATTCTTTTCTGTTGGACACGAGAAGGAGGTCTGTCCAATACAATTGATCAATTCATCTCTGGGATAAATCAAGATATCAAGGATAACCGTGCTTACTTGGAGTTTAACGAAGAAGAAATAAATAATGGACTTCCACATTTATTGGACGAATGCGCATCTCAACTAACTGAAATACAATTATTATGTAAGCCTAAATTCATTACACTGTTGTGCCTCTTGAAAAAACCTCCAACACAGCAAATGCAACCAATGCTGAAAGTTGTAAAATGCTGTTTGGAATTAGCCGGGGCGTTAAATGTTAATGATTGTCCAAGCGAACCTTCAAGGGTAAATTTTACGCCAATTAAGCAAGCCTTATCAACTACCAATTTAAACCATTTTTCCCGACTTGCAGACTTCAACGCATTAACAGAGAATACAAAGGCGATGCGACATTTCCGAGATACTTACGTTCTTGATAAAGATTTGACGTGTAAATCTATAATGGAAATAAATTTGAAGGCCTTTAAAAATCCTGACTGGCAGGTGTTTAAGAAGGTGTGCTCCTTGGTTTTAAAATGGCTCGGATCATTAGAAAAACTGCATCGTTTCAAGAGTCGTATTTTCCTACCGGATGGACCAAATCGGCTGCAGAATCTACTCGTGACAAAGGTGGAATCAATTATTGTTCGACAACTAGATAAAATTTCCAGTTTCACACAGTACAACCACTATTCACAGGAATTGATAGACTATCTTCAAGAACAGAGAGCACTTCTGATGACCCCATCCACGCAGATGACCGATGCAAAGGTGACAGATTCTGAGGAATTGTCTGAAAGACACTTTGACTCTCCACCTGCACAAAATGTAGTGCTGCAACTTGAAGTATTTACGGAAGTGTTAGACCCCAGAAAAAAGTCCCATACGGTTTCTTAATAATTTTTCAAGACTGGCAATATAAATAAATTTTGTTCAATATTTTGAAAAACTATAAAATATTAATCTTGATACTATTTCTATATTGTTCTCTTTTGAGTAAATATTACCATATTTGTATATTTCACATTTTACGAACTATAATAGCTTTTGTATAAAGTATATTAACATTGTTTCTTTTATAATTACGCACCTGAGCTGCAACAATTTTGTATTCAAATGTTGAATGATTTAATATTTACCTTCACAGTATATATATACACCATTGATAATATAACCTCGTTTTCTTTTTGCTATTATAGATATGCCGGGTGATCGTGTCGACAGCACTTTAAAAATTTAGTAGCGTAACCGGTAGATTATATAAATTATTGTAATATAAAGTTCTGTGGGGCACGTACTGCGAAGAAATAATTTTTTGTACTGCATCATCGCTTTGCATAATACCATAAGAGGGCTGAATTGTTCAATACAAACAATAATTATACATCGTTATGAAATGCTACAGCAACTTCGTACAATTATAATTAGAGGCGTTTACTATCGGGTCTACTATATACGAAGTTTCGTGTGTGATAGCTAAATATAAAAGTATAAACAATTTTAACAATAAAATAGAAACTCTTAAATTTGCATTTATCAGCAAACTGTTATACGTGCGGTTATATATAAATTGAAACTCATTATTACAATACGATCGTATAATACTATAGATGCGCAAGAATATTGTTTGATAATCGATTTTTGTAGCACAAATTTTGTTGAAAACAAGCGGAAAACTTTGGAGTGTCAATAAGAGAAGGTATACAAGATTAATATACACTATGGTAAACATTTAGAATGAAGAATCTGACAATCCAGATAATAATCTCTAGATAAGTCTGTAAGCGGGCTATCTATTTTATAATATTTACATAACAATGCACTAAATATATTAAGAATTTAAGAATATATATTGGACGAAAAGTAGTTCAATTCTCTATATACTTTAATTAATATCACTATAATAGCTAATTATTGGATTATTAAAATAATCAAGTTCGTTTCTCAAAGGAACATAAAAACATAATCTATTAAGAACAAACCACATTTACGTTTTCTAATTTCTATTTTTAAATTTCCCGATTCAATTTGTAAATATAAATAATATTATTATTTGGCTTGCAGTTTACACAATTTTTTATTTTACAATTTAACTTTATTAAAAAAGTTATTTTCAACAGAATTATCAGTAATAAAACCAAATAAAACGCTTCCCCCAAAAAATGCCCCAAATTATAACAAAAGTCCAAAAACACAAGAAATTTTGACACTGTTAAAAATATATAATATTAATTAAGACAACCATGAAGTAAACAATATGGAATAGCCATATTGCTTCTAACATTGCATTCACCAACAAAAGAACACTAACACTGCACACACACCTTACACAAAGATTGAAATAGAAAGAGAGATAGAGCACTACTGGTTCAACATAACAAAACCCGAAATGTAAAACAGAGGCCGGATAAATATATAATATAGTTTTAGTAAAGTAGTATAGCAGGAGTGTATGTGTGTGTTGTGTGGTAACTTGATTGACTTTTCGACAATAACAATAGACTAATAATGCATATCATAATAATAGAGAGAAAGGATAGAGCGATAAAGAGAGAGAGAGAGATAGAGCGGTAGATCAAAATATAAAAAATGTATAATTAAAAAAGTAAAAAACAGACAAGGTAAGACAGTGGGATAAACAGGGGCTGGGCCGGATAAATATGTATATAGATTGTTATATCATAATAAGATATAGACAAAAGCGCGATTATCAATCAGGTACGGAGATTAAGAGATGACAGTGATTGAAACTGATAGATGCAGAAAATGTCAAAACTGGTGCCGATTATAAAGAATGCAATTAACAATAAATATTAGCAGAAACCACTCAAAAACTATTTAATATGCAGGTTACAGAAAAAATATGTCAGATAATAAAATGACTAACAAACAAAATTTAAAAAGCACTTGCTAAAGCTACTCCTATTCGAATAAAGACGATTTGTACTTTTTTTACAACCAAAGTTACCAATTTTCTAAATAAACATTACATTAATCATCAAAGGAAACATATCAAATAGAACAGCATAAGATATAAAGTCAGCTTGGGTATCATGGCAACATAAAAACACATATTATAGAGATAGGATAACATTCCAATATCAAATAACAATTCCCAATTTAGAGTGAACAAGGCAAAATGTTAAGTTATTTTCCGAATCAAGGGCAAGTGAATGTTGTCAAGAATGTGTAGAAAGCAGCAGATACAGAATAAATACTAAGAGAGAGAGAGAAGAAGAAGAAGAACAGCACTGTGACACACGAAACCGGTGCCATCTGACAGAAAACTATGTAAACAAGAGTGTTTAAATATTATTATTTTATTATGACTTGTGCGGATATTCTGGAGGAGTTCCTTTGCTAATTGTAACGGCGAAAAGTTGTTCTAATTAACTGAGCGAAGTATTTGGTCACACGGGGGCCAGAGGAGGTAAACCAGTCTTAAGCATCGTCTGCATCGTCCAGAGGTCAGACATCGAGGCCCTTACGACAGAGGGGGCACGTCCAGGCCACCTCTCGCTCCAGACAGGTGGTCTTCCACTTCTTCAGGCAGTAGAAGTGGAGCGGATGTCGACAGGGAAGATTCGCGACAACATCGGAGGCGACAAAGGCTGCGAAACAGATGGGGCAGTGGTGCTGCGGGTCTGTGGCGGCCTCCCACTGGACGAATTCGATGCAGGTGCCGAAGCGGTGGAAGGAGGAGGGCGGGAGACAAAGGAACTTGGCGAAGGCGCGGAAGATTAGAATGATGAAGTCGTTGGGCTGGATCAGCCTGAACTCAGAGTGCGTTGTTGGTGTGACTACTGTAGCTCCAGGAAACTGAAAAGTTGTCATGCCAACACCGTTTGTTTAAATATTGACGCGGTAAACAAAAGCTCAAAAATGTTACATCATAAGTTTCCTAGAAATCACAGATTAATAAAGGATAAACTAACCACCAGGGCTGAGAACAGTCAGTCCCAGTCGTGTTTGGCGGAAAACAATATTATAGGCTCATCGTGGCTTCAAATAAATCTAAATAGTCTCTAAGACCATAAATATCAAACTGATTATTTTCAATAATTGGAACCTTACGCAAGGGCAATTATTTTTGAAAAAATAACCCCCAACTATTCAGATCGCCTTTTGCGAAATATTCTTAGCCAAAATTACGCTATTATATTTCAGCCTGCCGTTAAATAATCGATAACACTATTTTATTAATTTATGTACTATTCATATATTCCAAGCTCTATACAGAAAATCAATAATTATTGTCGACAAATCAATTGTTTAACCGACAGGCTATTTTACCTAGATGTATAAGAAAGGTAGAAAGTCAATGCTAGAAATAAATTAAAAATAATGTTTCAATTCAAAAACTAAATTTTAGATCTTAATCTGATTTTTTCTGGACAAAGAAATAATTTACTTTAATAACAATTACCTGAACAAATGCACAAAGCGCAGGTAGCCACGTCACAAGGGGCATACATGGATACTGCAAAAAGAAATAAAATTATGTTACAATTGTAAGTAATAAGGACATTATAACTATATGTAATGTTCCATAATTAATTATAGTACAGGTCAACACCCACCAATGATACATTGGATAGAACTGGGACAGCGATGTGCCAAAGACGCATTGGAAGCAGATAATTCTTGGGAAGGAGGTAGACTGGTCTCGCCGCGTCTGTTAGTAGGCCGGACGTCAGCGAAGGAGGAGGGGGTTGTTGCAATAACTGATGACTATGATGGTGGAGGTTATTGTATGCGGGGTTGTTGGAGGAGAGATTCAAATAATAACTCGACAAGGGGAGGAAGGAGGGTGGACCTAGAATGGGACTGGAGTTGCTACTGGGAGTCGTTTGCTGGCCTAGAATGGGACTGGAGTTGCTACTTGGGGCGGTTTGCTGGTCTAGAGAGGTCTTGCTTGGGTGTCTAAAATAAAATATTGGCATCCTAATATAATTAAAATATTCCATTATATATTTTTAAATATGTATCATACTATTTACGTATTAGACAAGTAATATCGAAATTTATACCATAAAAAAAATAAAACAGTATGAAAACTACAAGACACTTTTTGTCTTATAATAAATAATTCCAACAACTCACTCTGGTGATTTCTTTCTTTCAACGTCTAACAGATCATTGAGTTGTTGAGCCAATGCAGCCTGCAAGTTAATACAATCGAGTTCATTGGAGAGGAGTGTGAAGACATCATGGAGGCCCCGTCTCTTGTCCCTTGAGTAGTTTGCCTCCAGTTTATCAACATGGATGCGTAGCAGCAACTTTCTTAATTTTTCCAACACAAACTTGTACTGACCATAGCGCTTGATGAGGACTGTTGTGATCACCTGCTCTTTCAAGCTGAACATATTTAGAAATAAATGCAAATAAATTAATTTATAATGAAAAGTGTCATTATGGAGATATGAATATATTTTATTGTATATTAAATACCTAAACTAAATAATATCCATTAAATATTATGAATAATAATATAAAGTGTGAATAATAGTCAAAATGCTATATATGAATAATATTTTGCAATAACATTAATGTTGAATTTTGAAATCATTTTATTAATAAATAGTATTTCAACCCACAATAGTAGGTTGTTAGCTCTCTATGTTCAAGAAAATATGCCCATTACCTACACTATAGGTATATTAAAACCTTTAAAATAAATATACATTTTTGTAACTATTCAAAAACTGTTTAGATATTTTGAAATAATTGTAAGTGCATCTTATAGAGCAGCCTCAACTTTATCAAGAAGACAAATTTTATAACATAGCTTTAAAAAATTTGAAATAAAAAAATTTCTAAAAATCCCATTTAAATCAATATTCTTACTATTCTTCTAATTCATCTTCTAACTCTTCAATACTTATCCACATGTAAACTTATCTTATTCTGAAAAAAATTTCCAACATACATTGGAATGTGTTAAAGATGAAAAATATTTTTTTTATGAAAAATGTTGTTAGAGGCCTCAAATTAGCATAGCAACAATGGTAAATATACCCATTTGAACAACCATAGAAGACACTCATTTGAACAGTGGATAATTAAAATCTATATCTGATTTGAGCTAACTACATTTTATAAATGGAAACTATTGTAACCTATAATTGCAAACTTGATCTTACTAACAGAATAACTTTATAATGTAAATAAATTTTAAAAAATTGTTTACATGTAATTTCCATAAAACAGTTAGCTAAAACCAGATATTAATTTTGTAAGAGTATACATATACACTCTAATTAAATAAGAACTTACACATTTCAAAATACAAAAAATAAGTAATAAGAAAACAAAATTATTGATTTATTTCAAGCTGAAAAGGAGGTAATAGAAGTGTTATCTGTCCTATAAAATTTTAGCTGAATAAAAACAAATATTAAAACACTGTTTTGTATTTAACTATTTTTGAATTTAAATGATTCATAGTAATCAATGCATTTACTAGCATAAGAGTTTATTATAATTATTATTCCATTAATGTAGGTTTAACCTCTTCCCAACAGTAGCAAAAATTTGCTACAAAATTAAAGTTACTTCACCTGATGGGAGTAGCAAATGCTGCTATTTTTCATTAGCCAATCAAAACCTATGTGTGTCTCTCAGCATCTTCCTATGAAAACTATTTTTAGAAACTCATTCATTCATGAACTCCACTTGACCTAGTATATATATATTTGAATACAATTCAATATTTTCCATGTTTATCGGTAATATGAGATGAGATTATATGTTTACTGTATTTCATATAGGACATTATTCAAAATTACTATAATTAGGCATACAATTATATAGGTAAAATGTTTTATAAAATTATATTATACTAAAATTGAAATATCTTTCTATTATAAAAAAGTGAATATATTTATAAAATCTTTATAAATTATAAGCATCTAAATCTATTTTAAATGCTATTAAATTAAAAAGATTATTCTCTTTAACAGTAAATGAGCTATAATTAATAATGTATTTTATATATTAGACTGAAAATATGGTAATAAAAATTATTATAAAGGCAGTATCTTCAGTAACCCATGTTTTAGTGTTTTAAATAATATGTATCTACATATATTTTTCATGGCAGCTATACAATGATATCTTTATATATAGCATTGCCTACTATAATTTTATTATAATTAAGAAAAACTTTTCAGCCTGTATTTTATGTAGCCCTTAGACCATGTTTGTTTTCTATGCCAATTGCACACAAGATTTTAGACAAAATTAGGTTTTGCACGCAAAGATTTTGAAAATAATCTTTTTAAAGGTTAAAGAAAAGGCTAAAATATCTGCAGCTGTATGCACAAAGCTCCGCAAACAATGTTTTTACTTGCGCAACTCAAAGTTCAACATAAATTCTCAGAAAACGAATTCTCAAAACAAGTTGGGTGAATATTTGTGGAATGTTGGGCGAATTTTTACCTAACTTTGTTCACACAGGTTATCCAGCTAATTTTCACAGAGTTCTATGAATCTCTATTTTAATTGGGGCAAAATCGAATGAGTGCTTGGATATATATTTAAAATTAAACTAATGTCCTCATTATTTGCAACTTGATAAATTTATGATATATTTTGTTCTGCATATTTTAGGAGAATTCATTATGAGATATTATACTCTTAAGCTTTTTTTAATCTATATAGGAACAATCGAGGAAAAGTGTAGAGTCTGTATAATCTAGTGTTACTCCTATTAATAGCTATCAGAGTCATGGGAATATGTGGGCATTTATTAGTGTCGGCACTCAATTATCCTGTTATCAAAAGCCAAGCTCTGCATCAATATTTCACGGAGGTCTAAATCGTTCAAGAATACCAAAAGTTAGTAATTATATTTAAATGGAGTTGTACAAATAATTGTCGCCCAACTCCGTGAAAATAAGCTGAGATTGACTAATATTCACGGAGCTTTGTGCATACAGCTGCACAAAAGAAATGGAATGCTATTTGCTGGTACTTGAGATTTTTATTATATAATGCCTATATAAATAGTAAATAATATGTTGTATTGTAGATACTTTTATTACAAATTGACTTAGATGAATTTAAAATTAGACCTTTAAAAATGTCTGATTTTAAGGAATGCCTAACAAGAACAGACTATATAATTTTCAATATATATTTTTATTGATATAATTTATAAAAGTAAATGGTATAAAAATAAAAGGTATATAAAATAATAATTACTATTATTCATATATTAATAGTTTATCCAGACTTACTTTTTAAATAGATTTCTGTTAGATGACAATCCAGAAATATTATTTGAAACTTGTTTATGTGTTGATAATAAATGCTTGAATTTGTCCATTGTTTCTTTATCATTTTCAATATGATTATTTAGCCATATATATGCTTGAACATAAGCTGAATGATGAAATAAGAGGAAGACTACAAACAGATTGAATTTTGCAGTATCACCATTTGCATTACCCACAATAAGATTGATATCTCCAATGAACTTGATGAAAAGTTTAGAAAATATTTCAATAACTTCTGGTGGGTATTGAGTGATACTAAACAGGAGATAATTTGGAAGAAACTGAAATATATTATCTAAATGCAATTGCTTCATTACAATGCTTTTAAACATCGGAAGAAGAATCTTTTCTTCAAAAGCAGTCAAAACTCCGACACTAGTTGCAGCAGCCATTGGAAATCAAGATATTATTCGATAATTACGAATAAAATTACAATTCAATACTGTTACAATTATAGCCAAGATATATGTAATTGCTGCTGCAATTTTAAAAGACGTTTTCGAGGCTTCATTGATGAAAAATAATATTTATTTCGTAACAGTTTCGAACAAAGATACGAAATTATCCATAGTGTTTAAATATTAATAATTATATTAGTTACACCATCAGTTAAACAAGAAGAATGACTAAGTAAAATGAAAAAGCGAAAAGATGAGTCATTATTATCATAAAACCTACGCACTAGCTTAGGATATTTAAAAAATCTCATTAAATGTTAGTCTACCTTTCATGAATCTCTTTTAATCATTAATATTGATACTTAAGTTAGATTATTTGTCTAATATGGAAAAATTTACTGTTAAAGATTCATGTTCATAAAAATTAAAAAAACAACATATGTTTTATTGATATTATTGATTTTTTCCACAATTTAAGCAGGTATGGTCTACATTGTACCATGCAAATCTTGTTGCGACATTTATATGGAATAAACCCAGAATATCAAGACTATATAACACGACACTACTTACTGATTACAACTATATTGAGAGGTGGTTTATTAAATTGTGACTAATAGAAATTGAATCATTTATATCGACCTCAGTTGACATTATAATTTAAAAACGCCTAAATTAAAAAAAAAATTATAATATCAAATGTTTAAACATTATAAATTTGAATATTTTCCTTTGTCAACTGTTCTCAATTATTGTAATTACCGCTTAATTGCGAATTCAGTACTGTTCTGTCTCGTTGTTTTAATAACCAATTTTTGGTTTTTCAGCTGTCAGTTGAAATACAATATATTGGAATTTATTTCATTCTAAGTCAGTTGCAGAAAATTATTTTAATTTATATATATATATATAATGAACCAGACATGTACAACCCTTCCATTTTAGTTTATGTTATAGTTATAGCGAGCAAAACTGTTTTTAAATCATAATTCACTTAACTTTCAATATTATCATGCAATTTTATTCACTTTCTCAATTTTGAATATTGCAGCTATATAATCATTTGGTTAAGTTGTTTCGAATATTTCTAGCTAAAACGGCTAGTAATTTTTTATTGACTCCAAAAATATTTTACTGACTCCAAAATGGTTCCGAATAAAAATACAATTATAAATAAATTTTTAATATTATTTTGATTAAATAAGAATTAAGATATGTGCATTTTAATTAAAGTTGTGTATATTCTGAATAATTTCAAGTAAATATAATTGATATTGCTATATATATAGGTAATGTCTGTCAGTAAATGGGAAATTAAAAAAAATACAACTAACATAAATTTCTATTAATTTTTATATGTTGTTATCATTATATAACTATAAAACCAAATAAATCAAAGATATTATCCTAAAAGTAATTATGAAAATACGCGAATGAATAGAAATTTAATTAATCGACATAAATAAATTTTTAAAATCTTCGTATTGAAATCCAAAATAGCGATTATTCAGGTATTAAAATATTTGTAACATCCAATCATAAAAAAGTTTTAATAAAATGATGTCATTTCATACTTGTATATAAAAAGTTAACAAATCAATTTAGATTTTAAAAAAGTATAATTAATTTAAAAAATTGATTATTACAATAAATATAAAATATGCTAGTTTAGCTGGGTATAAAAAATGGACGGATTTCTTTGTAAGTAAATGAACAAATATAATCACACAGAGAGTACTCTCAATAAAAGATTAAATACAAAATAATTCAATCAGGATTATTGGTAATATTAAAACAATTACTTTATGAAAAATAAATTACATATACATAATATTATGTGCTAGAAATTATTTACAATTGAAGGTACTTCTAACTCTCAGAAATCTCGTGAAACACTTTCCAAGTTAATTGGAATAATATCTAAAGTTTGTTTCTCAACTATAATTAAAAATCACATTTATCAAAATACTTTCACAATATCGCAGGCTCAGGGTGTTTCTTTGCTGGATGATAATTTTTCGATGACAGTTGTCTAAATTCTCGATCGACAAGTCGTGCTGTTTCTTTGAGTTCCCTCGAGGTCATTCGACGTCCCTTGCTATCGCCTGGAGCCCGTTTATTAGAATCGTATTGCAAAAGAAGTTGAATTTTATCGTCAACGTTGCGAATGCGTTCGTCACATTTTTTGATAGCCTCAAGACGCTCTGTTTGGACATTCTAAACACCAAAATTCTTTGTTAGTTTAAAGAATACGCAAGTAAATTAAAACAAAAATTACATAAATAAGGTGATTGTGAATTAAATGAACAAAATATGAAAATTTGTATCGCGAATATCAAATTATTGAAATTGTCAGTTAAGTTTAATTTTTATCAAGAGAAGATAAAATATATTAATATTAATGAATAAGTAAAGAAAAAATAAACAAAACAAAAATAACAAATAAATGAATGAATTATATACCTCTAACCAGATTGTTAGGACCATAAATAATGTATTTATATGATGCTTGGAAAAACTAAACTCCTTGTTTATATATACAATGATTGCATAATTTTTGATAAAATGTGTTTGAAATACCTGTTTGCGCTTCTCCGCCTCCACTTGAGCCTGGTCCAACTCCTCCTTAGTTCTGCGTCGCGATGCCGACTGGAGTCGTCTGTTCTCCATTCGCCTCCGAAGGTGCGCCGGCATTGAAGATGAGATCGATATTTCAGAGTTTTCCCTATCTCTACCCTCGACAGCCGTACGTCCGTGATCATTCGATGTAGCCATGGGGATTCAGGAATCGGTCTACCGTCAAAAGGATGACATAATTAATCTTGTATATCAAATATACATTGCGCGTTCATTTGAGATTTCGGAGCGCATTTGATGAATAAATAAAACGAGTTGTATACAAATAAATGAATTAGGGTTAACATGACAAATGTTAACTGTGTATATATTAATTTTTCTAATATATATTTTCTAACATGTTTTATTAATCCATAATTTCGATACGCTATATATTAGTAATGCTCATTTTCGTAAAACCGCTTTTTGTAGAAACTATTCCATTACAGATAATATAAATGTCGATGATAATAATGTCTACGATCTAATCATATATCAATGATAATTATTTGTTTAGGTACCAATTTTAAATATTAAAGAACAACGTTGAATTAATAAAAACCAATTTAAAAATGCCCTATAGTCATATTAAAAATGTAAAAGTTGCAAAAAAAGATTGTTAGGATTATAGTGTTTTATTTCACTACTTGCAGTTAGGGGTTTTCAAAAAAACAAACATAAATTGAGGATGAGGTATTTATAAATACAAAAAGAAGAATTTATATTTAAAGTTTTTGTATATTTATTTAAAAGTTGTAAAAAATAAATAAAGAAAGGCATGTTTAAACCGGCAGGACCAATACAAATCAGCAAATATATAAAAACTAAAGATAAAAAATGTGTAAAAGCATTGAAATTAGTTATAGAGCAATCATATCCTTCTCCAATTCAACTTTATATCCCAACAATCGGGAATACCGACGCAAAAGTCTTCGCCAATAACAGATTACATCTTCCTGACGTAAATGTTCCCAAATAAACTTAAAACCATCATCTGCAATTTGACGGGCAATGTTATCGTTCTCTTTCAAAAATTGTAACAGATCTCCAGCCGAAGACACAGCGGCTACATCGAGTGGAACATAGTGCACCCAGGGGGTCATTGCTTCGTAAAAGAATTCCAGCCAGTCCTTGCCAACATGGATGACCGTAGACTTGCACAGAAACAAATGGCGCAGACGAAAGCTGGCAGCCACACCCGCGAAATTGAAGAGATACTTGTATCGACAGTGATCCTCCAATTTGATCTCTTCAGCTGGCGGCCGGTAAAGTGTATCCTGATCCGATTTCCAGGCCTGATTTTTGGTGTACTGGGCGTCAAATAAATCCAGATTTACGCGTGATAAAAGTACCAACGGGTCCCGATCTGTGTTGGTGCGAGAGCCTCTGAAGAAGCCCTTGGATAGACGATCGTTCCAGGGGATTTTATCAGCAGCTTTGGTGATAGATTGTCGATGATCATCCCACCTGCCAAGCCCTGTCGGATAGATCGGCCATACAGCAGGGCCCCCATCCCAGAACGACCAGGCTGGAAACATGATATCGATGTTCTGCCGGCGTATTTTACTGAAGGAAAACAGTGGAATAGGTTCGCCGAAATTGTACATTAGAGGATTGTCGTGAAAGTTCATCACAAATTCCAGATTCGATAAATGAGGAAGAATTTTGAGAAGAAAGTACTCGACCCCATCACACCTAGATGGGAATAAACAATCCTTGGAGCGATAAAGTTTATGATTGATCACCTGATAAAGAACTCCTCCACTTTTTGTTAAAGCTTGACGAGTCATGTCTTTTGTAATTTGAGTGCCATTTGACCAAGCTGATAAATCAGAATCAAGTGTCTTTGAGTAACAAGAACAGTCTGTTTTGGCACAAGGGGTGTAATTGGCATAAGCCTGTTCATAAGCTGTTGTATATGTGTTCCACCTGTTTCGGTTTGAGGAATACTTTTCTGCTTCAGCAGCTGGATCAGTGCATGATGTCTGGTCTCCTTCACACAGGGAGGAAGATATTAATCTAATGTGGAGAAATGTCCACAAAATTAATATCAGTAAAACCATTTCTGAAAGTAAACAGGAAAATAATAAAAATAAAGATATATAAAACGATGACATTATGAAATAAAAAAGGAAAAATTGTTACAATTAGTATTAATAATTATAACGGTATATAAAGATAATATGTCTTCCAAGAATAAAGTGCATAAGCAAAATTCTGTGACCTAATGTTTTATTGAAGAATACTCATAATATTTCCAAACATTTTGCATAAATATGCAAATGTCTTGTAAAATTAAAGACTTTTTGGGAGATTTTTGATTATAGAATTTTGCAGATTAAGAAATAATCTGCCAGTAAACAGAAAAATTCTACTCTTTCTATTTTAAGATTTTAATACCTATGTACATCTTTATTAAAAATTAAATACAAATTAAAAATAAATATAATATTACAATTATTTTTTAAAAAGTAAACAATTAAGTAAAAATAATTAATAACTACATAAATACAGAATTTTAATCAATAATCTTTGAACTGGAGCATTCAGTGCTCCAAGCTAACTAGATTCAAACCATAGATGGAGATTGAAATTTAGATTGAAACAGTAGACTGAATGAGAAATATTTTATGTTATAGTTAATCAATGAGAATTTTCCTTTTTAGTTAGCTTCTGAAAAATAAATTATTGTTGCCAAAACTTTTTTATTACTTTTAATATTTAGGAAAAGAGTATATTTTATGGGAAATTATCAGACTAAAATAGCAAGTTTCAAATTCCTATATAATATTGAATTTCTATTTAATATTAGTATATAAAATATACAGAATTTATATAGTAGGTAGAAAAATAATTATAAATATACAACAAATGAAACATAATATGAAAATATATAAAACAGTATTAAATAAGGATTTTTTTAAATTAATTGATTGATTCTTTATAATTAGCTATATGTATTTAGGCATAACAGTTTAAATCAAACCACAAATTATAAAAAAGTTATATACAATATAATTCACAATAAAGTGAAAAATGGACAAAAATAAAATAAATGTAAACATAGAACTTAAAAGTGAGAAAAATTAAACTGGTTACCTTCTATTTTTGAAATGGTTACCTACTCATATTTTGTTATTATATTTTTTATTTATTTCTATGGACATTGTATTTATAAATTTTATATATTTTTAATAATCTTATTATTAGTTATAAACATAACTTCTGCCTTAATAATTAAAATTGTTTTGTAGGTCATATATAATTTGTTATTAATTTAAGATAACATAAGTTTATAGTATACATTACAAATTTATAATCAGTAAACAGATTAACCCATACTCTGTGGAAATTTTATATCATTTAATATATTGGCAGATTACAATACTTTAGAAAGCTAAGAAGATGGATGTTATTTTGATATTATAACATAACTTCATATTAGAATTATTATTAAATTAATAAGTCAAAGCTGGAAAAAAAAGTAAGAATGAGTAGTATAGAGTATTTATTATTGGTTTGCTATTGTTTCTATAATAGAGTCATTTTATGACCAAACAACAGGTTTTAGAATAAAGTTGTGGAACACTTTCTCCAAATGCTTTAAATTTTAATCACAATCTATTTAGCATAAAAAATTGTTAAATGTGAAAGATTTATTAAATGGTTAAAAATTATGTCTCTAAAATTTTAGGCAAAAAGACAATTTTTTTTATATTTAAAGGGCTATTACATTTAAGAACATTGATATTTCTTTTTAGTTTTGAAGGTACAGTATAGTCCTGCTATAATGTCCACTGGATATAACAAACAATGATATATAATGTACATATTCTATGGTCCTGGCAAAAATCCTATATATATATATATAGATAATAATATTATGCTTATAATGTATATGGCTAATAATGTATAATTAATAAAAAAGTTAGTCATACATATTTTTATAGTCCTCAGAATAAATTTACCCCATTTATAATGTATAAGTCACAGATAATATGTATTATGTGCTGCAGCAGAATCTTTTGGTGTCAATTATGATCTATTTACTAGTGTTCAAAATTCATATTTATTAATATTAAGATATATGCAGCCTGCAGGCTGAAATGTATTATATCTTTTTTGTAATATAATTGTACACCCAAGATTTTAAACATAATTACAATAGAAAAATGACCTGAATTGAAATGCATTGAATAATTTCAATATATAATTCAATGTGTATTTCATGTGGACTAAGTAGGAGGTCTCTTTACATGGTTCATAGCAGATGATTAAAATAAATTTCCCTGACTTTTTCCCATGACATCTACATCAGGGTGGCCACACTAAATTGATAATAAAATTCAAGTATATTTGAGTATATATTGAGTATAGTTCGAATAAAAAAGCTTGAAATATATTTTGCAACAAGAAGTCAATAGGGGTGTCTGTAATGTTATTTGGTTGCTTTATAAGGCGTTTATAATATAGAAAATATGAAGTAATAAAAAACCAACTATACATTATGAAATATTTATTTAATTTGAAACTTCCAATTACGAGCTATAGTAATTGTTGTCTAGATACTAAATAATCTATTTAAACAATAACATTATAACAAAGGTAAAACTTAACTAAGATAACATCACATCTCTCTTCTCATAAAAAATAGAGAAAGATTTAGGTACTAGAATAGTCTTCCATCCATGTTGGTGTTTTTGTAACACGATTTGATCTTTGTATAGGTGATACATGTACTGGTAATTCAACTGAACTTAGTTCTTGTGAACTAGTTGAATTGGGTTGATCTATCAGAGATAGATTTGATTGTTGTTCCTGTGGGGACACTTTCATTATATCATGGGATAAGTGTGGTTGATGTATCACAGGTAATAGTAGAGTTCCTTTTGAAGGTAGTAGTGTCCGACAATGACAACCAAATAAGCGTTGTGCTGGGCTGAAATCAATACCGGCACTAGGTGTGTTTTGCCAGCCAAGCAATACCTGAAATTCAGATTGGCCAGACATCTGACACTTGGTTAATAATTTTTTAATTGTCTTTACTGCATTTTCAGCTTTACCATTCAATTGAGGATATGCTGGGGACAAAGCTAGGTGTTCAAAATCCCATTCCATTGAAAACACAGTAAATTCAGCTGATGCAAATTGAGGGCCATTGTCTGTTACCAGTTCGTCTGGAATACCATGTCAAGCAAAAATAGATTTTAATTCTTTTGTCACAGTTCCTGTGGTTGCCTGTTTGAGACTTGCAACTTCAATATAATTATTGTAATAGTCACAAACTACTAGATCTACTGGAATGACTACTTGTTGGCCTTTGAATATCAGTTGGTTCTGTGTTATAAGTTGATCACGATAATCATAAAAGGGATGTACACATTTTGGTAGGTCTGACTTGTTATTTGACCAACCCTTCTGTATTGCAATTCTGACTTGTGTTAAGACTGCATCTTCTGCTGATGCTTGCATCAATTCTGACCACCTTTCTTTGCTTATTGGTAATAGCTCTCGATGATCCACCATTTCAATGTCAGATACTAATTGGTTGATGTGTACACTGTTTATTGTTGCCCGACTTAGTGTGTCTGCTAGATACAACTGTGCTCCAGGTTTGTATTTTATAGACAAAGTATATTTTTGTAGTGTCAGAAGCATTCTCTGCAATCTTTTTGGAGCTGAATCAAGTGGTTTTGTAAAAATTGTTTCTAAAGGCTTATGATCACTATGAACTGTTACATCAGCTTGTCCATATACATAAACATCAAAATGGTTGCATGCAAAATCTATTGCTAAAAGTTCCTTCTCAATTTGAGCATAATTTTGTTCTGTGCTTGTAAGGGCCCATGATGCATGCATAACAAATTAGTTGTCCATTTTGTAGTAGAGCTGCACCCAAACCTGTAGATGAAGCATCACATTGTATCACAATAGGTTCATTTTTGTTGAAAAACTCAAAACTGTGGTTGTTGTGATTATTCTTTTGGTCTCTTCAAATGCTTTTTGTTGATAGCTATTCCATGCAAAATCACATTTTTTTGTAATCTCCCAGATTGGCTTTGTAATGTCTGATAAATTTGGTACAAATTTTGTGAGATATTGAACCATTCCAAGAAAACGTTGTATCCAGCCAAGTCTCTGGTAGTGGGCATTTCTTGTATTGCCTGTACTTTATCTTGATCAATTGGAATACCATCAGCTGTAGCACACCAAGTCCAATGAATTTGACTTTTTGAGAACATAATTCTGTTTTCTCAGAATTTAGAACTACATTTCTTTCTTGGCATCTTTGCAAAAAATTCCTTAAATTTGTGTGATGATTTTCTGTAGCTTCTTGGATTGTTTCTCTAAATCCAATAACAATAAAATCATCAGCCACCACTTAAATCCCTGTGAGCCCTTCAATTAGTTGATGCATACCACACTGGAATACTTCAGGTGCAGATGATATACCAAAAGGCAAACAAAGCCATCAATAGCGTCCAAATGGAGTGTTGAAAGTTGTTAATAATGAAGACTCTTCATCTAATGGGACATGCCAAAACCCATTTTTCACATCTAATCTTGTGAACAATTTTGCATTGTATAAATGAGTAGATATATCTTTGATTGTTGGGAGAGGGTAATGCTCCCTGCAAAATAGCTTGGTTCAGATCTTTTGGGTCAAGACATATTCTTAATTTTCCATTCTTTTTTGGTACACATACCAATGAGCTAATCCACTCAGTAGGTTCTGTCACTGGACAAATTATATTTTTTCAGTCATTTCATTGAGTTCAATTTTCAACTGATCTCTGACAGCAATGGGCACTTTCCTAGGACAGTGCTGAACAGGTTGAACTGTTTTGTCTATTTTGATATGGTAGGATTCATTTAGGCATCCACAATCATCACGAAATACACCAGAAAATTCTGAGTGTAGCACTTCTTTAGTAATAATATCAGCCTTAGTAATTGCAAATGCTTTGGCTTCAGAAATATCTGGTTTGTTGATGTGATCATTATCTAAGTAGATAAGTAAATTCATTCCCAAACAAGCTCTTTGGCCCAGAAGAGGATGAATTTCATCATCAATCAGTTTACAATTAATCCTATAGGATATATCATTTTGCCACACTTGGAGAATAGTTTCACCAACAACATTCAACACTGCTCCACCATAAGCAGTTAATTTTGCCTGAGTTTTGTTCATCTTTTTAAGTGCATAATCACCTATTACTTGTTTGTAAGTATTCAGAGGCAATATGTTATACTGAGCTCCTGTGTTCATTTGAAATTTTATGGAATTTCCAGATTCTGTCTGGAGAGTAACAACCTCAGCATCAGAAATATTCACCTTATTAATATGAATAACAAATATTTGACTTTCACTGCTACTTTCATCTGGTGTGAATTTATTATGAACTGTATGAGCATGAATTAGTTTACTGCTATATAAGTTCAATTTTGGATGATTTTTTTGGTTGGGATTGCTTTTACATTTTTAAGCAAAGTGATTTTGTTTACCACATTTATGGCATACTTTCCCAAATGCTGGACAGGTTTCTTTTTGCTTATAAGAGTGGTTTGTTCCACAATTCCAGCATGATGACATAGTCATTTGTCTTGTAGTCATATTCGGAATTTGTTTTTTGTATGTGTGAACAGCATGTACAGATTCAGTGACCACTTTTATCTGATTTATCATTGATTCAGAAGTACGGCATATTTGATCAGTCTTTTCAAGAGTGAGTTTGTCCTCTCTTAATAACCTTTCTCTTACTTTTTGATCATGAATTCCAAATATTAGCTTATCTCTTAATATTTCATCTTGAGTAATTGTATTAAATTGGCAATTTGCTGCCAGTTTCCGCAGTTCTGTGCGATATTGATCATTAACTTTCTGTTTGATCTTGATTTCTTTTGTTATATTTGTAGCGCTTAAAAGGAATGTTAATTCAAGGTAGACAATAAGAGTTAAATCGATCCAAAACAGTTTTCATTATTTGATCATTACCCTCATGAAGCCAGTCATTAAAAGTATAATAAACTTCTCTTGCTTCTTCTCCTATAACAGTCAAAAAAGTTGCTACCTGTATATTTTCATCTTCCTTTGTTAATTTAGTTGCTAATGCATAGCTTTCCCAAGTTCTTCTGAACTTCTTCCATATTTCTGCTACAATCGGATCATGAATTTCAAGCTTTCTTGGTGGTGGAAGCCTACAACCACTATTGTTATAAGCCAATATTATAACTTTAACAGTGTACTCAATATGTAATAATAATTATAAATATCTATAAATGTATATATTTTATATATATAAGCAAAATTAATATCTCCAGTATAAAGAATAATTATGAGTATATTGTTTTATATATTATATATTTTTTAATACTGCCACCATGTAACATTATTTTGTTGCTTTATAAGGCATTTATAATATAGAAAATATGAAGTAATAAAAAACCAACTATACAGTATGAAATATTTATTTAATCTGAAACTTCCAATTTCGAGGTATAGTAATTGTTGTCTAGATACAATAAATAATCTATTTAAAAAATAACATTATAACAAAGGTAAAACTTAACTAAGAAAATGTAATGGGTATGCAGATAGCATTATAGTCTACAAATGAGTGAAGCGCAAAAAAATGAATTGGATTTAAAATACATACATACATTACATGAATAATAAGAATAAAACATTTTTTAAATTAATTATACAAAATAAAAAATATCCTTGACTAATTTTCAATTTCCCTGACTGCTATGAACCATGCTCTAGTACAGAAACATAAATTTCATATATAAAAGAATAGTGAAGGGTAAAATCTCAGCACAAAGCAGACATAGTATGCATACTAGTATATAATGTAAGAGCCAAAAAAGATCACTATTACGTCACGAATAATGACAAATAAATTATTTATTTGATTTACCTTCCCTTTGATTCATCTAATTACTTCGTATCTAAGTTTCTTCATCTAATAAAAGAAAATTTCTTATTTGGAATCGGAGGGTAATATTTTAAACAAATATTTATTTTAGTTAGTTCAGTAAATCAATTCTGTTCTAGTCATGTTCAAATAAACTAATTTAAATATTTTAAACATTAAAATGAATATTGTTTCAAATTTTTTGTAATTTCATGTGAATTATATTTTTATAGAATAAAAATGCACGCAAATCAATTTTTTTTTTAAATAACCAATATTTTATATAAAAATGTTAACAATATTTTTTAAAAGAACTAATTATTTTCTGCGCGTCCTACACAACTTACTGTAATGACCTCTTCATTTTTTCGTTGTAAAGGTTTGCATTTATTGCGTTAGGAATTGGTTGTGACAAATAATTATCATAATGAACTTGGTTAGATTCCACATTTTACGAAAATATTAATAGTCGATGTTTTTGTCTTTGATATGGTGCTTTATGAGATTACGCGTAAACACATATTTTCTGGAAAAAGTGGATTTGAGATATATTTCTGAAAAATTCTTTCTTTATGAACAAGAAATTCGACGTATTTAGTTCTATGCATTCATCATTTAAAAATTAAATGGTCCGTCATAAATTGAGGGTGATGGGGGCTATAATTTAGCAAACGGCCTTAATCTACCCACTCAATATGTGGAAAACCCATTTGGTTTGAAAACAAATGATAACAAATGAGTTCCAACTCGTGCTTACTTAATTTCATGTGCCATCGTTTTGTATTTATGAAGTCCAGTATTATATAGTCTATAAATAATAAATTTATCCATAAATAAACCGCAGAGATATAGAAAGAAAAGCATTTCAATCCAAAACATTTGCAATATTTAAATTTATATTTAGCGCATAATTTAATCCTGACATTTGAGCATTGACTTTTATATTATTTATCTAGACTGGCCAACTGGTCAAAAAACGTCCAGAGTGCATTTCAATTATATGCGGTATTAGGTTCGTTTTAAAGAGGTTTTTAATAAATATTAATCGATTAATTTATAAATTTCATTAATTTTAGAGTTAATGTTGAACTTCCGCCCATCAATTTGGCATTGATTATCGATATAGATATATTCCTCCGCGGACGTTTATTACTTTTGAATATTGGTCAGTTTGCGGGTCTAGATAAATATTATATAAGTCATTACTTTAGAGCCTATTCTTTTATTAAAAATAGATCTCAATAAAGAACGGTCACGTACAATTAAAAATACAGCGTACTACTTTATAGATATTAATTATTTGAAATAATAGTATAATCATAGAGTAAGGATCAAAGAATATATGGAGCGATCAGTGACAAATTAGAACCCTCACTGTAAAAAATAGTTAAAAATTAATTAACTTCATACACTATACTAACTATGACAAACCATAGTCAGTAGTTTACTATGGAGAATATAGAGCTTATACATATAATAAATGCATTAATAACTACCACGAATTTCGTAATGATTATTGTAGATATATTTTAGATTTATATGAATATCGATTAAAACAGTTTCCAGTTTTTTAGCTCTTTAAGCTAGGGTACTTTTCTAGGGTACTTTTCGCTCGTTCTATATTCTTTGGTAAGTATACTCAATGAATAAAATATTAGGGTACAATCGTTCATGAAAAATCTATATGTAAATTAAGACTGTTAAAATTTATTTTTTAGTCGTTTTTTAAATTCTCAAAGGAAAAGCGACTTTTCTTCAATAAATTAATATAGGCTCTAAATATCATCAGAAAAGACAATACCTACATATTCGATTATCATATTATTCAGATTAGTTTGCAGATCTTGATAAATATTATTTAAGTCAATGGAATTTACAGAATGTCAACCAAAATATGCATTCGTAATCATTTTAAAAATATTCGATTTCAATATTTTTTATATTTTTGTCAATTGAAAAAATATTGGATTGATGGACATAGTTTTCTTATTTTTTTATTGACGTCTTCAACTTCCAAAAATTTGACAAACAATTTACTTGCCTAAATTTACTTATCTAAATATGCAAATAGATAAATATTTTTTTCGTTACGTCAATGTGGAATTTATATGAGATTTGTCACAATTGTCTGTAATTAGAATATCTTTTTAATATATCATTATCATCTTTATTATAAAAACCTATAACTATAAAACCATATAGTTAATTAACATTTATCCTTTACAAAGGAATTTTATACGTTAGAAACCAATTTTTATTTCCAAAAAATTGTTTTAAAGCTTATAGTTAAAAAATGTCTTTATTAAGATATTTTTTCTTAAATCTTCCAATATATTGAAATTTCTGATTAAATGTTTAATAATATAAAACTAGTTATTTTTAGATTTTATATTTACTAAAGAATGTAAAATAATTACTTGAGTGCTAATGAAACATTCTTCGTAAATAATATTAAGTCATATCAAAATGCTTATATGAGTACTCAACAATATTCAATATAAGCCCGGTAAATTAAAAATAAAATATGGATACTTTGAGATAAAAATGTGAAGTATTTAGACATCCACGTGTTAATAGTTATTGAAAGTCAATTTACTTGCAAGTTACGATGAGTTCATGTAAGGATTGAGCAGCGATCTTATTTCTGACAAATTAAGTAGGTAGACAAAACTCGACAATTTAATCAAATAATTTGTGGTGTATTTTCTCCAACACGCAATGTCGATATAATCCAAAGAGCGAGCTGCTTATTCTTTGATATATCTGAATAGCAAAAGTAAAAGATTATATAGTCTAGTATGAATTATAAGTTGAAAATTAGTTTTACAATTGAAAGAGAAACATTTATTCTGATTAAATAATGGAAAAAATAAAATGAAAGTTAAATTAAATTAAATAGATCATTTCTTTAAAAAAAAATTAATGGGTACAATTTTTCCTTTTGTTTTTATTATAGGCCTCTCTGAGACATTACGCGTTGTATTATAGATAAATAATTTAATTGAACAAATTATCACAAATGATTTATAAATTGATATTTAAAACAATTACGATTAGTAATTTATAACACACATCATTATCTTATCGTCTGTATTGAATACCTAGTATCGTAATTTAATATTTGTTTGAATAAACAAAAATAATTTTAGTATATGAAATTTTGTTTTATATTTTTCAACACTATATACAACATATTTCGTATTCTTCGGCCACCCATTTTTACCGCGTGGTTAGATCGTCATACTCTCTCATTTTGTTGACAGGTAACTATTAACTTTGTTTGTTTCATTTCGATGAGGTTTATTTTTAACAGCCTACGATGGATCAGAAGTAGTTTTCTTATACTCTAATGGTCTAAACACGTCTCACGCTATAACTGGGAATAGGAAAATGGATAAACTTTCAGTTTCAATTTCAAAATAAATAATTTCTTTTAATACTGTTTTTTCAAATTAATTTTTTTAAAATTTCAATTAATTTTTAATTTTTTAATATATTTCTCTCTGATGTTAGGTTATAACTTTTACTGGCGAAGGATTAAGACGCATACAATGTAGGACTTATATAATATCTTACACTGTGGGTACCTACTCGATTTACAACGCTCTACTTTTCCTCTAGGTGCTCTAAAAAAAATTGTATCCTGAGGAGATGCCCTGTTCAATTCATGAATAGAATTCGAGATTTCAAATTGCATCCTATTAATTTACGGAAAATACCGCACCCACCTCGTGATAAAACTACGAATGAAATTTTAATATTTGTAAATGTTCTTGTATAAATATTATTCTTTGTAAAAAAATTTTCCACTGAATTTACCGATGTTCAATTTGTATATAATCAATAATGAGAAATTAGACTTATTGTAAAATCAAAAAAATGCTAATATAATTTTATATACTTATGAAATATCCCTTTATAAAATTAATCATTAGTAATGTATTGCATTTAAACTTGTATTATTAATAAATCTTTTGACTAAATACTTTAATAAGATCCTTGTTTCTCAACTTCGTTGTGATTGGCCGAAACACCAGAGAAGCTTTGAAACCAAACATTATGTCGTTGTTCCATGAGCTGCCTGATATTAGAATTAAAGAGACACACACAACGCTTGACGGAAAATTTAGCTCGCTCCAAAAATAATACAAATTACTTTTTTATTGTGTCATCGAAAACTTGTTAACGGATAAATCAATCTCAATGGACGAAGACAAGGAGGACAGCTTGATGAAGGCTCCATCTTCACCCAGCAAGACTTTAGTGGAGGTTGAAGATGGACGAATTGTAGTCCCCACCGATAAGGAGGTTAGTGGAATTTTTTGATGTAGCGCATAAAAATAGAGAAATAAAATATATATTAAATAATTTATATTAAATTTTATGATAAAATAATTTTGTTGACTACTTTCAATACGAAGTATTTTGAAAGAGTTTTAACTTTTATCTTCAATATTTAGAATTTTGTTCTGGAAAATTTTTGCTATTTGAAAAAGAAATATTTTATTTTAGAAATTTTAAACCTCTATAAGGTCACATTAAATTCTAATGCAAAAAGAATGAAACGAGATTCGGTTAAAGATTTATTTGTAGGTTTTTATAGTTGAAATTAAGTTTTAATTATAATATTGTTAATCATTCTGCAATTTATAGTTTTATTAGCGGCAATCCTGAAATAACTTCAATTAACTTGTTTTTTTTTGTACACTAAAAATGTACATTAAAATTGTTCGTTTTAAAAATTCAATAAAAATATTTTAGAATTCTTAAATTCATAAATAAAATATGTTATACTACATGAATATTTGTTAATATTTCTATTAATATTGTTTTTTGTGTTCAATTATGATAATTAATTGGGAATCTACTTATATTTAAAATTAGACTACTTAATATTTATTCATTTTTTTATATTTTTTATAGAATTTTGTTGAATTCAAGTCCGTTCATAATTGAAAAACGAATTTTTATGAATTAAAAAATTCAAAAAATTAATTGTTTATAGAAAGTATTTAAGCTATAGATAATACATTATAAATGATTTAAATATCTTTGGCCTTCATTCTAGAAATTTTCTCAGCGTATGGTGTGTCCATTGTATCAATCAGTTCTCATTAATCATATTGTACCTTATTGTACGTTGGTATTCTTCATTCATATTATTAGCTGTTGGCTATCTGTTGATATTTGATTGTATTCATTTTACGATTGTATACTTATCATTAATATGATCATATTTTCCTAATAATGTACCCTAGCTATAATAGAAGAATTCTTCTTCGTAGATATAATGAGTACCAAGCAGTACTATAAATAGGTACCTAATTGTTTAAGAATGTACAGTGATTAACATTTGGACACACTAATTTAGATATTTGTATTTATCGGAGGCATGTCAGGAAGTTATTTACTGGAGTTTGTTCATCTTATACGATTAAAGACTCGATCTGTCCCCAGATCGCTCAAAGGTGGAGGCAGAAGGACAAAATCAATTGTTAATTTTAAAGATTCACACCAGAACCACTCCTATAGCACTCCTATAGCTAGGAACATGGGGTCATACACTCACACTACGAGCTTAGAGCTTTTGCGACATGCTTATTTCAATCACATGGAATACGACCCTCTTACTTCCATTCCCTCGTCCTTTACCTGTTCCAGTGAAATCGTCAACTTGTCACTGATAAAGTCCAAAGCGAGAGAAGTTGAGGAGCGATAATTCCTCGGAGACGCAGAAAACTATTAAAATGACTGTTCTGCGTCCCGGCTCGTGAGAGCTGGCTTTTATGTTTGATGGCGATAAGAATCGAGTAGTTTATAGTTTATATATAGTTGAAGATTGGAGTATGTCTGCTGTTTACCAGCAACCCAATAAATATTCCATTATATAGTTAATTCATTTTCTTATCTTTTTCTATATTTTGTGTGACTGTTTAATTGTTTCGCGTCAATCATTTGGAATGGGCGGCAGAGACAATTATTTTGTGCTCTATCTCATTTCATGTTAATAATAACAGAAGTATATATATATATCAGATTGGTTCAGTGTATTTTTGGACATATATTTTTAGATAACAGAAAGTTAAAAGTTAATAATTATTGTAATTAAATAAAAATTATAAAATTCTAAGTAAAAAAACATTTACACAAAACAAATAAAATTATTTGTTGATCGTGCCCTCAAAACCCTATTTTCTACAACTTATTGACCTCACATGAACTTATTTAATGTTGGAACATCCAGTATAAACCCATAAATCATATTTCACCACCTACAATGCAATGACATCTAAATTTGTCTCTGGACAGTATAATTTGTTTATTTGAACAATTATTTCAGTTGAATTTGGTGCATTTTAAACGTTAAGAATTGATTTTTGAAATCTTATTTAAGTCCAAAATTTTGTTTAGTAATTATAATATTTGAAAGTTTTGATAAGTTAAAATTACAATTTTTGACTTTTAATCAAAACATTCCACAACTATTCTATAATAATAACTGATATTTAAAAAATTGAAGTTATTTGAAAATCCAAAATATGTCTATTTAAAATATATAAAACATTTTGGCAGTATCTCTTCCCTCAGATGTTGTTAATTTGCGCATAAGCAAAATTTTAAAACGTGATCAAATATTTTAGTCGGTAGTCAGACATCTTCAGAAATAAGATTATTACATAAGACGAGGATAAAATTGGCAAAGTTGATGATTTCCCAGATGTTTTGATCACGTTCCGACGTTTGTACCTTGCACGAAATTCCCCACTTGTAAAAGTAAACTGCTGCGAAAGATTCAGTGTCACATATATGAACGAGGTTGAAATTGTAAAATCGGACTGTCTTGCCGGAACTAAAATCTAAATTTTCAAAATCATAAATAAGTTAAGGGAAGAGAGACAATTTGTAATTATTATAAATACTTATATTTCCGATTGGTGTCCAAATGTTTTACAAAAAATCTGAGTTTGTAAGATGAAATAACCAATTTTAAAATGTTATTCGTAAGTTTCATGAAAATATCCTAATTATTAATATTTTTCTGATTTTTTCAACGGAACTGTAATTTCAAATTACTTGTACATAATAAATGACGACATAATTCATGAATCTCTAAGGTTCAACTTCTATAAAAGTTTTTTTATAAAATTAGCTTTTTAAAATATTTTGTATATTTAAAACAGTACCTATTTGTATATTGATTTATATTTCGAATAAAAATCTATTTCAGAAAACAAAATTATAATTTTTAACGTGGTTCAAATACATAATATATAAGATGTCTATCTGTACAAACATCTGTAATTATCAATAGATATTTGAATAGACATTGTATATCCAAATTCGAATTCCCATGTTATGAAATAGAATTTTTGTGTTTTGAAATAGATTTATTATATACGTAATAAAAATCTTGTCTAATGCATGAAATAGATATACAAAACTGTAAGTATAGTTTAATTTATTATTTTAAAAATATCAAATATATTACTGAAGAAGCTACCGTCAATCAGCAATTTAATTTATTATGACAAGCTAATGTTAAAATTGTCTTAAACCTCTTATATGTTTCAGTAAAAAGTTGCATATTGTTGGAGGTCAAAGTGTTTCATTTTTATTTAGTTTTAAGAAAACAGTTATTTTATGTATAAATGTATTAATTTTGATAGAATAACGTTTATTCAGTAACATTTCTGTCCACCCAAATTTGTCCGTTTGCTTAATAATATTGCGCAATTTATTATATTATTTTCTTTATAGTGATTATATTTCCATTGTATCTTGGCTACTTCCGCAGGAGACTTTTGAACGGGACCAGTGGAGCACCAAAATTGACTTTGTCCTGAGTGTTGTCGGTCTCTGTGTTGGACTGGGCAACGTCTGGAGATTTCCGTATCTTTGCTACGAAAATGGAGGAGGTGAAAATCCACGGTTATTTTTTTATACTTATTGTTTTACTGGATAACACAGAAAAAATATATTATTAGAAAAAACGGCCTTATCATAAACAAATTATATATTTTACAAAATCAATTTTAATTCGAAAAAATACGATAACATATATTTTGATATTTATATTTTTACATTGTTTACAATCAATTTATTATTAATCGAAACTACAACAAAATTATCGATTATTATTTTTTAAATCGTATATATTTAAATTTTACTGCATTAAAAAAATTTAAATTAATAAAGAAGTATGAAAATTGAAATAAATTCATTTATCAACTAATTTGCAAATTCATTAATATTCAGGATAGTAATCAGTACTTGCGCACACAAATATACATTTTAAATACACTGACACGAACCTAAGGCGCCATTTATTTCTGAAAAACAACAAAATACAATCGTAGTTAGTATTCATAATTATATATATAGTAAGATTTTTTTGTTGTTTTGTTTATTGTTCAGAGAATTTTAAAAGTTCTTTTAGAATATTACAAGTTTACAATTAAATATCTCTCATTTGTACAAGTTTTAAATAGAATTGTATTCATCCATAATATAGCCTACATAACTCTATAAAAACGTATTATCACACTTTGCATTGAATTCTTTCAAGAAACAAAAATATACCAATTGTCAAATATTCTCTCTGTTCCAACCAAGTTTCCAAAAAATATTTCACCTCAAGTTTTGAAAAAATTTGACAGTTAATCGGCTATTTCCTCGATTTATACTGTCCCTTCGATTAACGAGTATAAGGTGCGTAAATTACGTCTTCCAAACACGAATTAAATTATTCATTTCTTCATCCCAAGAAAGACAACGGAGGTGTTTGATATTTCTGGATTGTCAATTTGCTGGCGGCAATGCAATATTATAGTCAACATTAGCTTGTTTACCTCTTTTAATTCCTAATTCCTCTAATTACGGGGAGCATGTTTTATCTTCAATGCTGTTTGATATCTCGATACACAACACCTGCAGGAAGAAAAAAGCAGTGTGTTTTTCAAAAATGAAATATCAGTCAATGCGAAATTGTTTTGATAAGTAACGTCGTTATTTTTTCTATCCGCTCAAGTTTCGCGTGTTAAGTCGATCAATTTCTAATTTAAATATTTCATTACACACAAATATTTACAAATAAATCTGTTTAAACCTATGAAAATTATGTTTGAATATTAAATATAATTTGTGTGAATTCGCTTACATACTTCTTGAAATGAAGGGGTGCACTCGACTAAACATCTGTAATCCATCTTTATACGAAACGTTCTCATTAAAAAATTCCCCAGCCAAGATTCCGGAAACATATTGTTCAAATATAGATTGGACTTGATTCGTTATGGCAGCAGTTTCATTTTCTATTACTTGTTTGCATTCGATATCATAGGCAACCATCCTTGGAACTTGTTTTAGTAATGGAGGACAATTCCAAACATTCCACTTTTGATGTCTCTGGACTTGAGAAAGAGAATACATTCGTCTACAGTCTTGAAAAATATGGAGTAACACTTTTATAAAACTTATATTCATAGTTTAAACTTTGTATACATTTTATGTGCCTACATTAAATTACTCAAAACTGTATAGAAAGAATTTTAACTTCACCAGATTGCTTGTATAAAACTAAATATGTTTAAATTATTATTTTACTTAATAATTTCAAATTTTATTAAAAATTCAAACAAACTAATTTTTTTTCAATTACCTTATGCAACAGCGTAAATTTAAAAAAAATATATTATTTTAAAATATAGTAATTTAACTTTATGCAAAACTTTTACTATTGTTTAACTATTATAACCGTTGACGATTGTAAACACGTTCCAGTAGGTCTTGCATAGAAGGGTCATATTTCAGCTCAACTATTTAAAACTAAAATTGAGTTTCAACATTAAATTCTTACTAGACGTTTACCGCGGTTTTTTGAAATGTACAACCGTAGAACTTACCATCAAACAACCCGCTAATTAATGCTTTATCACGAGGTAAAATGTTCCAGACATCCATTTTGTCTTCTCAAATTTTTCATCAACTGGTTCTAAAAGTTTCCAAATTCCTGGGAGAGTTTTTCTGAGAATATTTCGTTTTCTCTCTCTTCCTCTTTATTGTCTCTTCTTTATTCCAGGTGTCTTTCTTATCCCCTATCTTCTGACGTTGTTTCTGGGAGGAATTCCAATCCTCTTCATGGAACTATCCGTTGGTCAAATGCTGAAAATAGGAGGTCTTGGTGTTTGGAAAGTGTGCCCCCTGTTCAAAGGTAAAAGTCATTCTATTTGTTTTGTCCGTTTTCTATAAATATGTTTTTTGTGCGAGTAAAATCCATTTTGCTTATCGAAAGTTTATCGAAATTAAATATAAAATAATAATTATCGATCTGGGGCCTGTTTCATAAAGCTACAATTATTTAACTCTGACGTAATATTTTTCAGCCAATCAAGATCATTTAAAGTTTTACATTATGACTCATAGTATTGAAACGCTACTTTAATTGGCTGAAAAATAAGACGTCAGAGTGAAATTAGATTTGTAATGCAATGAATTGTAGCTTAATGAAACAGACCCTTTAATGATTATATCTATTGATTTTATAAATTGAAAATCAAAAATTGAAAATAAAAATTAATCATTTTCTATCTCACCAGGTGTGGGCTATGCCGCAGCTATCATGGCTTTCTGGTTAAGCATCTACTACATCGTGATCCTCGCCTACGCCATCTACTACCTAGCCAATACGTTCACCCTCTCGGGGCTTCCTTGGTCAAGCTGTAGTGGTTACTGGTCCACCCCGTGCTGCCGGTCGGAGTACAACACCAACGTCACCTTCTCCTGTGTCATGACCAATATCAGCATTTCGAACACCAATATTACCGAGGTTCGAATCCCCAACCTCATCAACAGCACTGAGATGATCTCGTTTGAGAACCTGATGGAGAAGTTCCCCAATGAGACACAGCTGTGTTCCATTTGTTCCAAGTTTACAACTCCAGTCACCGAGTTCTGGGAGTGAGCTATGCTTATTAATATTTAATTTATAAATTCTTATGTCTCTAAGTTCGATTAAATAGTTTAGCTTTTTCTTCGTCCAAATTTTGAATGTTTTACTAATAAGGACGATTCTTTATTAATTATTATCAATATAAATAGAATTAATTCAAATGCAAAGACACTTAAGTCATCTTATCGTAAATTAATACTTTAATTAATTTGAAAATATATTTACCTCACTGAATGCGGAAATAATTTTAATAAAATTGTTTTTTTTTAATTAAAAATTCAGAAATCCTACCAAATATTAATTCCGTCAAACTTATTTATTTATAACCTACAACATGTGATTCTTATAGATGTTTTTTAATGACAGTATTAATAGAGATGTTACACAATTTGTTATTGGAGATTATAGTATGTATTAAAATATCTACAACTTAATGTCGAACAAATTTAGTAAACGACGCTCTGCTTTTCCAAGTAAAAAAACATTACACTTATTATTTGCATCATGTTGAGAAATTGTTACTTGTAGGTATATATATAATATATCTTGTAAAAGATAATATATATAGCTGTATCGCAATGTACCGCAAATTTTAAGGTCAATATGTCATTAATGAAATTGAGGGTTGCTTGTATAAGAACCTGATAATTTAACTGTTATACACAACACGTACCCTATATTCTCAATAAATATAAACAAAATTTCCGAAATCCAACAATCAATATTTAGGAAAGAAATTTGAACTTGAAAATTATTTTCTTAAAAGAGTTAATTTGCTTATCACATGTGTTAAATTTTAATCAAACTACTGTTTTAATTAAATTTTATATTTAGCTAAAATAGATTATTATAACAATTACTATTGTGACCATCAAAGAGTAAACTGTCTAATTTATTTGTTTCTTTTAAACCAAATTTAATCATAATCGTGATCTTTGATAATTTTAAAACACACACTTCAATAAGAAATTACATGGCCTTCAGTATTAATCGCTTCTATGAAAGTGTGTGCTGAGGTCAGATCAGAAAGAGAAAGACTGGCCTGGTATGGTTAATTACTTTTGCATGGGGTGTGTTTGTCTGATTGCAGTCAGTGGTACTACCTATATGCATACGGATGGATATACACCTTACTAAAGCGCATCAAATGTAAAGCCCTTCGCTTTATTTTATATTCATCAAAAGATTTTTATCTATATTTTCTGATAATTTATTATCTTTTCTTGGCACATAATACCAAAGTGGACACGCGCTCACTTCTAGATATATCCTGTGCCTGGAGGATGGATAAATAATATTTATGTACACTCGGAGTTAAACATCGAGGTTGTAGTGCTTGTCAACTTTCACCTTTTAGGCTACTCTTTATGAAACGTACCGATATAAAACAGGTTAATGGTCCTCTAAAAGTGTATGAAAAAGAGTGGAAAGTGTAAATTGTGTATATTACAACAAGTTTAAATCTCCAATAAAAGAACTTTTATAAACCAATAACGGAAAATGTAAAAATGAAGATAATTAATTAATATAAAAACAAATAAAATGAAGGTTTGTTTTTCTAAACTATATTTTAACTTGTTTAATATTTTAATATTAAAATTTAATATTGAGCTTTTTTAAATAATCAATGCAATTTTAATTTAGTAGTTCAAAAAAGTCCATAACGTAAGATTTTTACATTTCAGAAATGTTTTGGGGTTATAGTTTTTAAAATTGTAAACACTAGGCTTTCTTTTGAATAAAGCTAATAAAAAACTTTCGGTGTAGACCTTAGATAGAATGCTTCCTCCAAACGACATTTTTCCTGATTGAGTGTATTCTTATTTGATCAACGAAAATTTGTAACAGCGAAACAAAAAAAATGAAAGCATAACTTTGTTTCGTTAACTATAGATATTAGTATAACGAACCAAAGAGAGGAAATATATATTCAAATGCAGTTAAATTTTGAAAGCTTTATTGAATGTGTATCTACTATTTATGGCACTACTTTTTAAGGACATTAATGCAAAGAATCCAAGGATGCGTTAGCAAAAAAGTAGATTCTATTGATATTGTGACACAAATATTTATTTCTGAGTAATATCATTAAAAATAATCAAATTATCGTTAACATTTTTAATTTAAATATAATATCATTTGACAGATTGTAATTTATATGTGCCGTGATTTACATTATTAATTAATATAATATTATGTGAAGTACAAAATGATAAATATAAATAGAATTATAGGCAATGAAATATACATGACGAAGAAATAATTTTTTTGGTACTGCTAACATAGTAATATTAATCTGTTGGATGAAGGGACATATCCAGAAATTGAACAAACGTTGATCGAAGAAATGAATTCAGAAGAGGAGCAGTTGAAAAATGGAGGTACGAAAAATCAAACAAAGCAATATATAAATAAATTCAAAACTTTTTTGCATTACAGAATCTGCCAAATAATATCGAAAATATGTCAATTAGATATTTGTCTCAATATTTGCGTCTTTGGTACAACAAAGTGAAGCGAATCGATGGTTAACTCTATTCGGCATCTAGTCTCGTATGCATTAGAGCAGCCATCCACCGATATTTGACTTGTGGTGCAATAGGTCGTACGATTAATATAATGCATGATCCTGAATTAATGCTGCTAATTCGATGTTGAAATGTATGATCGGCAAATATTTAAATGTTAACAAGACTAACAATAGTGACAAAGGAGCATGTTCAATATGGAAGGTATATGGAAGATCTTTCGAATCCACTTATTCTTTTACAAGAAATATTTTGAAACTTTATTTATCATTTTGGTTTTCGAGGGAGAGAGTGGATTCGGGAAATTACAAAAGAATCTATTATTTTTGAAGAAGACTCCGACGAAATAGTTTTTATCGATTTAATGAGACCGGATGCTGAAAAAAATGTCAAGCCATCAACAAGCCGGCAACTTTATGAAAGTCACACAAATATCGTTCTCTATACGACTCCCATGTCCTGTCACTACATTTTAACTTTATCTTCAAAAATACCTCCTAATGTCATATGTTTAAATACAGAACCATTTTCAAAATCAAAACAATGCCAACGGTCCACTGATGAATATTGGTACTCTGACAAGCAATTTCTTGGAAAACATACACTGAATGACATGATGAAGTAGATATCAAGTGAACCTGGTCTAACAAAACAGTTCACCAACCATTGTTTCCGAGCTACAGTTGTGACTGAGTTACATAAGAAGGGACATTTGGTATCTGACATTCAATGTGTTACTGGCCATAAACGGCCTGATTCTGTACAAAGGTACATCAAAAATATTACACCACAAAAAAAATTTAAGTTTTTAAACAATTTATCAATGAGTATATATTTCGACTCTACGTCAAATTCGTCAGATTGCAATAAAACTACTAGCACTAGCAAAACTACTTGTGCTACAGATCATAATATAATTGTTCATATAGATGAAGACAAAAAGATTCACAGCTCATCGGAATTTTCTTCGGAGGAACAGCATCCAAATCCAACCGCTATTTTGAGGAAGAATGGTGCCGTTTTAGAATTTTATTCTGATTGCATTGAATCATGTTTAAAAATTTGATGAACATTAATATTCTATGTTATATTTTATATTTTATGTTAATTTCTATGATTAATTCTTTAGCGGACAATAATGCAGTAATTTAAATCCTATCTTTTAATATATAAATTCGATTCAATTAGTAGACTTGGTCCTAATATTTCATTTGTATAAATTAATTTTCGAATTATTCCGTTTAGTTTATGATTACTATTTATTAAAAATTGTTAAATATCTACATTTTGAAATCAATAAATCATTATTTAAAAAATTAATTCGCTCATTTCAAATTTCAGAAAATTGTTTTTTCTATTGAATGATTCTACTAAATCCTGATTTCTATGTTTTTGGTGGCATTTGAAATTGTTATGTGCGTGTTTTTATTGAAAATGACAATTTCAGATAAACAAAACGGACTTCCTTAAAGTTAATTGTAATATCTTTTATTTGTTGTAAAAACAATAGAATATAATTGTCAATGAAGTTAATTCTTATATTTATAGCTTTTCTAGATATTGTGAAATATTCTGTGAAACAAATTGAACTGAATATCAGAATTTCTAAATATTAATATAATTGAAAAAGTTTTCATTCAGAAAGAAATTTAATACTCTTTAGCAATATAAGCATTTATTACGTTCTTTAAAATATACATTTTTGGTCGAATTTATTTATACCCGAAAGCTTTTTTTTAATTAAATATCTTTTTATTTTGTCTCTAATATAAGAAATATGTAAATAGTCAAAATTTTAATTCGTTAAATGGTTGCAAAATTTATGTTGATATTTACTTTGTTATATGTTATCAATATGCGGTTTTCAATAATTCATCAAATAATCAAAATTATCCACAAATGTAATATTTTCTTATAATTGTCTATAACTGAAATATAAAATATTTTTAAACCGTTTTATATATATATTGAGAAATTATTTCAAAAGATAAATAATTTTATCCTTAATATCACACTGTTATGTAAATTTATAAATTATTTTTTTTGCTAAAATGTTTACTATTAATAACAAATAAATCCTTTAAGTCGGTTTAATCTTATATCTTTTTTGTAAAAATATTGCGTCGTTTGTATATTGGTAACCACAAACTATTTTTAAATTAAAAAATCTTCTTTGAAGTGCAATCTTTAAATTAAAAATTCTAAAAGATTTTCAAAAAAATTTTCAAAGTAAAAAACATCCTTTTTTACATCTTACTTCAAACATAGAAAATACAAGAGATTTTCAAGACCAATTTCTTTTTTTCTGTAATAAAACTTTTTCATTATTATAAATTACTAGCATGCAATTTTCAATTTATTGCAAATAAAAACGACATAAAGGATATATGTTTACTTAGTAAAAGAACTATTTTTAAGTTGTTATGGTTCTAAAATTATGTTAACAAACATTTCTCGTTTATTTATGACGTCTTTTCCAAATTTGATTTCCTGTTAGTTGGCCGGCTATTTTGTTACACTCCTCATTGTTGTAAACTATAATTAGACTTTTTAATTTATAGATAATACATTTGTTGCGAATTTGTTTACGTCATCCCGCCTTTTGAACAAGATCATCTGAATTCTTTCTGTTGTGAGGAACGGTTAATCAAAAATGAGAATTGTGATGTGATTCTATAGATGGTTCATTTAAGTATGTACACATGTGAATTACTGAACGAATATTTCAAATCACTTGAAAATAGTATAATCCGTGAAGATTTTATGGCTAAAATTAATACAAGCGACTGGTATTTTCTTCTTTCGCGATATTGGTCAACGTTATACTAGAATTAACATTATTATTTTTTGTCAATATTGTCTATTATTAGAATATTTTGATTGCAGAATATTTTTTACTAACGATTGATTTTCTTATGTGCAATTATTTTAACTAAATCATAATTGTTTTTTTAGATAATCTTAAAAAATGTAAAAATAGTTCAAAAAAAGTCCAGAACACATGAATATTTTTGTATAAAGTTTGCAATTTTTTTTATTTATAGATAATTTAGAAATTAGATTTTTTTTAAATAATGATTTACATCGTTAAAATTATTTTTTACATTAAAAATTGAAATAATCGTATTTGTTTAGATCATAATGTCATAAATTTATTTTCATTTAAAATTACTTTTAAAGACATGGTATAATTTGTTATAATAAAGTAAAAAAACACATTTTAATAAACACAAAAAAATTACATATTTATATATATATATAATCAGTTTATATATATATATTGTCTAGCAGTTATTATATTAAAATAGATATTTTAATTTCTAATATTTAGATAATATAAATTAGCAAATCACTTTCATATTTCTTATTAAAATTAAAATCCGTTTTATTTCAAATATTTCAAAATTAATTTATTAAATACAATTTCTTCATAAAAAGATTAATGCACCAAATCTAGTATGATAAACAAGATTATCAATATATAATTCATATAATTTATACCACTATTTTAAATAGATTATTGCAAAGGATAACATCTTATAGAGTCATGAGATACAAAACTACGTAAACTCGACTTGTAGACTATTAAATAATTCAGTATCTAACTCTAACATCTTGTCCGATTTCTCCGCTTTTGTAATTGGATTATTGTAAAATCTATATTTTATAAATGCAAAAGTGTGCTACTATTTGTATACTACTGCTATACAACATACAGTTACTAAATATTTGATGTGTGTTCTGTGAATATATATTATTGCGTAATTTCAATAAATAAATAAATACATACATACATACATACATACATACATACATACATACATACCAATAATAACGATCTTTTCGTTCTGATCTGATTTGATGTCAAAATGTTTACTTTTATATGGTGAAAAGATTAAATAAGTCCAAATTAGATTAATATTGAATTGATAAAGTGTGCAAATTACACATATTTAAACATTTCTGTTAATGTATGACCAATTTAAAGTTTTCAAAATGACTCTAAATTTATTAAACAAACTCCCATTTTGTGATAAATTCGCGTTTCATAAATAAAAAATCGAATATATAGATTCAAATATTCTAAAATAACACATTCAATATGAAAAATAAATCTGTAATGAGAAGATTTGTGGCATTGTTTTATATTACACATTTATAAATGAATGTATTTGCTTTTTAACAATATAGACGCAATGTTCTCGAAGAAACAAAAGGTATTCATGATGTCGGCACAATCCGGTGGCCACTGGCAGCTGCTCTTTTGCTAGCCTGGGTCATCTGCTACTTCTGCATCTGGAAGGGGGTCAAGTGGACGGGGAAGGTCGTCTACTTCACTGCTCTCTTTCCTTACTTCCTTCTCGTGTGTTTCTTCATTCGGGGGGTGACTCTCCCGGGTTCAGCTATGGGGATAACCTTCTACCTAAAGCCAAACATAACGAAACTTCAGGAGTCCAAGGTGAACTGAAAATAATAAATTAGTCAATTTCAATTAATTGTATTTATTAATAATTTATAATATTCTTTACTGTCCCTTTTAAATAAAATTAACAACACTTACATAAATAATGTGATCATCTTTAGACATACGTTGTCAGAAATATTAACATTTCAAAACGGCAGTGAGCATATTTTATGTTTTATAGTTATACTGCAGAAAATAAAAGTTTATATTATCTCAAAAACTGTTTCAGTAATCCGTTAGGGGCTGTAATATAAATAATTTCGAAATTTCTTCAAGTTTTCAAAGAGTTATCACCATGCATAGAGTACTTAAACATACATAATTATACGTATATGTACAAACAAACACATAAACTCTATGGTTATCACTATATTTCCGAGGATTGAATTTTTCGTATTGAAATAACATTTGTTTTTTGGCGAAACAAGACTCAAATTAAATGATTTAACATGTCTATTAAATTCTTATACCGTCTAATAAATTCATAAATCTTTGCAATGTTTCTTATGATGCGGTATTCTAATATTTTACGATAAAATAACCCTGTTGATTAAAGTTTTTCTACAATCTTACAATAACAGTGAATTCAAATATAGTAGATACCTTAGTTACAGCTCTCTCTCTCTTATCAAAGAATTCCAAGAACTCGATTAAGATAGAAAATTAATGATAGAGCTGATAATTAAGTTACACGTTAAGCTGAAGTAGTTGGATATCGAAATGATGCTCTTGTCAGATAGATCACTTCGGTTAACTTATTTTGTTCTCATCAAAGAAAGAACGGTTTGAGAATGAAATCTTTCGATATATAAATTAATTATACTCGACAACTTTATTACCAGAGCCTTTTGGAAATTACCTTTTCAGTAATTATTGTAGAATATAACCATTTTAACGATCGTAATTTATAACGATCCAATTCAAAGTTAAATATTGGCATAAAAAATAATTCCGTAGTTTATATTATACTCGAGTAGAAGGTTTTTGTGTCTACTAATTGTTTATGGGATTTCTAATAACTACAAATTTAAGTTTTTAAATTAACACTCTTCTTGTCAAAATGTATCCGATAATTGCCATCAATTTAAGTAAAAAATCGTTAACTTAATTATATAGAAAGCTGTTGACTGCATACTGTAATGGGATAATTATCGACATATCACCATAAACAATTCAAATTTTTGTAATCGATTTATTTTAATAAACTGTTAACCAGAATTAAAACTTTTGAAATATTGTATTAAAATTGTTAGTTTGGCTGAAAATTTTAAATAAAACATTTAAGAATATTTTAGTCTTAATATTTACATGAAAGTACATTTTTAAAAGTTTTCATTGATTTTATTTAAATCAAAACAAAATCACTATTTTTTTGTTAGGACTTTTTTATTTGCACTATTGTAAATTATATTTGCATTTTTTTATGAGTTTTACTTCACTTCACAATATTATTAAAATAGAATACATTTATCATGTATTATGTTGCTTTCATATGGAAAAAAAGCAATGATTACGATTATATTTGTACCTAATAACAAAATGTTACAAAATTTTTGCAAACCTTCCGTATGTTGTAAAATAAACTCCAAAGAATGTGCACTTGTAATTTAATTTTCGTATTTTCTTTACGGTAAATTTTGATAATATAAACAAAATATTAAGAATGAGTTATTTTCCTCTCAAAATTTATTTTGATAATTATTTGTCCGATTCCGTTTATACTTCAAATAATCAAATACGACACTTTTGTTTATTTGTTTAGTAATTAATACAATTAATAACTTTTATAACTATATAATTTGACGGAAGGTGTGGTCAGATGCCGCCTCTCAAATTTTCTTTTCCTACGGGCTCGGATTGGGGACACATATCGCCATGGGCAGCTATAACCCAACCAAGAATAACTGCCACAGGTAAGACCTCAACGCCAGAAAGTTTTAAATTATTTAATTATAGTTTTCCAAATAAAATCCTAATTTGACATGCTGCTACTCTTATTTAAAAACAGAAGTACAATTACAAGCGATCTTATATCGAGCGATTTCAAAATTGATTAACGAGTTACATGTTACCAAATTTTAAACATTGAACTAATCAGAACCGTTGAAACTTGTATAATTAATGAACAATTAATGAAAACATTTATAAAAAATATTTGAAATAGAACGAATTAATTTTTAGCTTAGTGTTCTAAAATGTAAATCTTTATATATAATTGGTCGAATAGTTTGTATACACAAATGTCGAATCGTGTTTTTTATAACGTTAATTTATAAAAATAAATTTACTATACAATTTTTAAACATTAAATTGTTTTAAGCCAACGATTCTGAAGTGAATACATTTTATAACTCTTCTTTATAAAGAGACGCCTTGGTCGTTGCTTGTGTCAATAGTGGGACCAGCTTTTTCGCCGGGTTTGTCATCTTCTCCATCATTGGTCACATGGCAAAGCTCCAAAACAAATTGGTCTCTGACGTGGCAACCTCAGGTATGTTCTATAACTTTTATGAAACTTAATAATTAACAAATATTTATTTAATCTTGTTATAATAAAAAAGTTTGATATTTGTCGAAATTGATCAAAAATATTGAACTTTTTATAAATATATAAACTATTTTTAAATGATTGTAAACTAACTATATTTCAATATTCACCTTTATTTCTAACTTTCTAATTAATCATGATCTACTTTCAGGTCAAGGACTTGCATTCTTAGTGTATCCCTCAGCGATATCCCAACTTCCCTACTCCCCTATTTGGGCCGGAATGTTCTTTTTCATGATCCTGATCATCGGACTTGACAGTCAGGTGAGTAAGCGAATGCTGATCTTATTTCTGAGTTACGGTGCATATGATCGTAGCTGATATTCTTTTTGATTTTCAAATTTTTAAAAGTAGGGTTTCCATGATTATTGAATATTGTATTGATTAACTTGTCTTGTTTGCTTCATGCTTATTGGTTACGATTTTTAAATTGTAATTTAAAAGGCAACTATAATTATAGATTTTAAATTGTGAAAATCTTCTGTTTTTCTAATTATTTGGATCAGTTCTGTACATTGGAGGGTCTCATCACGGCCATAATAGATGAATGGCCGAAAGTTTTCCGAAAGCGACGTGAATGGTTGCTCTTATTCGTATGCGTCATTTCTTACATAATCGGTATCTCCACGGTAACACAGGTAAATAAAGTATTTGATTAGTTAAAACAACTGCAATTTCATGAAGTTTTAATAAAAATAGTTTTTAATTCAGAATAAATTGTCGGTATTTTTGTTATAGGGGGGTCCTTACGTTTTCCGCATTTTTGATCATTACTCGGCAAGTGGAATTGCATTGTTGCTCCTCATCATGTGCGAATGTGTGGCATTTTCATGGTGCTTTGGTCAGTAAATGTTGAATAATTAGTTAAAGGAATCTGTTAAATTTCTTAAAGAAATCCAATTTTTATTGCTTTATATTTATTGAATAAACTAAACTCGGGAAATATTTGGTATATTATAAAGAAATTAACTAAATGAAACTATAATACGTCATTGAAGAAGATAAAATTTTCTTCTCAATTATCAATAATTGATTAAATTGACGGCTATTTTTGAAATATCTAATTCACTTTGACAACATTTTCGACAATCAATAATATTGATTTTTCAATTGTTTTAAATTTAACCGATATATTCATAGAAATGTTTATAAAAATTGATTTTATAAAAAGATTTACGCATCTGGACAATATTTAAATATCTTTGTTTAACACTTCCTCTCAAAATAATCATTTAAATAGTTTTTATACTACCAGATTGATTTACTGTATTCTTTTCAGGCAGCACCCGTTTGTGTCAAAAAATCGAAGGAATGATTGGCTATCCGCTCAGAAGTTGGTGGAAAGCATGTTGGGTCGTATTTTGTCCATTAGTTTGCTTCGTAAGTTTAAAATAACAATAAAAAATATCAATTTATATTTGTACGGCCTAAGAATTATCGAACTTTAATTAAAATTTGTAAAAACTCCGTTCCTTTAAGAAACAGGACAACGCAGTCCCCATCATAGAAATAATAATTAATTGGCTAATTATCTCACACGTCTAGAAATCGTCTAGAAAATATTTTCAATAATCGCATCTTCTATTTTATACAAAAGTAAATATTAAAATCATTTACTAAAATGGTATAATTAAATAGATATTCTAATTTCAGAGCGTTTTCTTGTTTTCGGTTTTGAAATATGAAAATGTGAAATACAAGAATTATGATTTTCCTAAATGGGCTCATATGATCGGATGGATGATATCACTGTCTTCAATTCTAGCTATTCCCCTTTATTGGATCTACTATATAACCCTACATGTGATCATGAACAAGGAAGGGACATTCAAAGAGGTATTCACGGATGTTCAATTAATTTATATCGGTTATTATCATTTCAAAAATTATAAATGTTCTCTAAAAAGTATATTATCCAGAAATTTTAATTAAAACATCTTTAATCGAGTAAACTGGTGGGGTAAATATAAATACAAGTAATATGATAACATTTTAATTCATTATATAAGCAAGCGAGATTCCAAACTTTATTTTATTTGGATAACTGATTATTTACCCGAAAAATTACAAAAAATTTAGACAGAAAAATTGACGATGCTTTGCTAATCTCAACCAATCTTTAAGGAAAAACTGAAAATGTGACTAATTAATTAACATACTGACAAATTTTTTCGATATTATTTGAATTAAATGCTTGCATAAAATCATCTAAAACTTTTGAAACATAAGCTATAAAATTAAAAATATAATGTAAACAACTAATCAATAAAAATATTTTAAACCATTTCAGCGATTAATGAATGTTCTTCGGCCTAATGTGGCTATGTCAACAGATGAACCCGTGGAGAACAATATCCCTATCGATCTGTTGACCGCGGTCACACCACCGTAAGAGGTCAAGGTCACCTTGATATGATTATGATAATATTTCATTTATTGATCGTGTCACTTTTAACTTTTTTTGTGAACTAGTTTTAATGTTTTCGAATTTGGGACATATGCGTGTTTGTGTGACCCATTGCTTTTGATAATTCTTTATTCAACAAACGTATAAATAAAGACATCAATTTATAGTGGTTGTTGTTCTTTTAATATATTCTATAGCAGGAAGCCATGAAACTTGTCAAACTTATAGGCGACTTATTAATTATCGAATAGAGTGTTTTCAAAATATAGATTTTTGTATAAATTTAGTACCTATCTTATCTATTTATATATCTATATATATATACTATTTATTTATCATAACTCATTATTTATTTATTTTACAATAAAGATTTCACTATTGTAGTTAGCAGATGGCGCCAATATCTAACGTTTACCATTATTTCAACACTGCATATTATATATTATCGGCTCCATGGATACCTACAGGATAGTACAATGTTACACAGTCCACTAGACTATGTTTGTGTTGTTTTTGGTAAAGAATTTATTAGAATTGGGTCAAAGAGTCAAAAAAATCAATGTATGTTATAATATATGTGATGTTTTTATCCTATATGTTTTATCCTTATATCCCACCTGAATTGCGTCAACTAGTATTGACAAGATATTATTTACAATTTAGGAACATTATCATCTACTTTATTACATTGACTAAATATGAATTTTATTGAATAATTTTAATATTTCATGTAATACCCCCAAATTTTTATTATATCCATAATTATGACTCCTAATTATGAAATCTTTCTGTAGTAATACAATAGATTCTGGATCATTGTATATATTTACATATTAACAAAAAATGGAATATCGTCGATCAAAAATTTCCTATAAAATTGCTACTTTGTAAATGTTTTTTGTTTTTAGTCTCACAGATATTGATTGCTATATTTATATTTGCATGTAAAACAATTATTCCTCACGTTTTCCTTCACATATATATTATATTATTTTAGTTTGTGACTTGTTTACATAAAAAGGTAAATCTATAATTTATTAACTTTATATTTTGTTCCTTTCAGTAGTTTTTCCCCTTGTTTAAATGTTTTACACTTTGATCCAAAGAAAATGTACTGTTACTAATGAACTGGTTCTCAATTTAATTAATAAATCAATAACAATTTTATAAAAAATCGTACAAATTTGAATTTTATGAAATAATAATAAGTTTCAAGTTAAAATCAACACAGATAAAAAACATTTAAAACAAATTATAGTCGGTGTGCCTCTAAAAATCAATTTTAATTAACCAAAAACTATTTTTCTTAATAATCCTTCGAAGATATTAAATTCCTATAAATTTATCGTAAACAGAAGTTTTACGAAGCTTAACTGACACAACATTATTTCTCAAATGTACAATTATGAATTTATTAATTTCAATTTTTGTCAAATTAAATTTT